>ML776645.1:1923400-1954157 GCA_009831015.1 Picea engelmannii
TCATGTATGTTTATCTTTTGATTTCTGGCTTCTAGCTAGTGAGCCCAACATTGGGGGTTTTGAGGGTTTTGACTTAACAAACCCTAGAGGACGATTCGGTGGTGAAATATTCCACCTAGCTTGTCCCAAGATTGGTCTCGGAGCTGCAATACGCTCCCACACCATTCTAGTTCCAGATCTACTCAATTGCAGGAGGATTCCACATCAGTTGCTTTGCTTGTGCAGGTAGAGAGAGGGTGCACCAGTTGGGGTTTCCAACAAGGGGGGCACACCATTCATTGAGGAGGGATTCGTCCTAGCTGAGGAGAAGGGATTCCGGGAATTCCAAGTAGTGGGTTTCCTTTGCAGGTGTCTTGGCATCATTCTTGGTGGTTTTCCGGAGTCTTTTAGTGGAGGATCGATTTGTATTGAGAGTAGGACATTTTCCCAAGAGGAGGGCGCACCATTATTTGGAGGGTAGCTAGATCTAAGGATCTAGCTGGTATTTGAGGATTTGAGCACTTGGGTTCTCATTGCAACATCTTGATCTATCATTGTGGAGAGTTTCAGAGCATTTAGAGGCCTCTTTCATCATGGACGAATTATCTAGGGCTTCAGTCATCCAGTGGGGCGTACCATTCAGTGGGGGATTTCAGATCTACAGAGATTAAGAGGGATCTTGGAGATTCGGGCACCTGGTTTGTTCTTACCATCACCCGATCTATTGTTTGGAATCTTTTTGGAGGTGATTGGACATCTTTGGCACCAGGGCCGAATTGTTGGGGAGCTTCAGTGATCTAGCAGAGCGTGGCATCTTCCAGCAGTGAGGGGTTTGGCACTTGGCATTGGTCTTCATCTCTTATCCAGCCTTTCGAGGCTTATTTTGTATTGTTGGGAGAATTTTGTAGTAGCTCATACTTGTTATCCATTGTCTATCATATTGGCCATCTGTTGAGCATTCCAGATCGACATCTCCATTGTACCAGGTTCTTCTATTTTATGAATAAAGAAGATTTGAGATGTTTTGGATTGTCTATCTTATTGCATATGGTTGAGGTATGTTCCATGGTTATATCTTTCTGTTATTTGTTGCATACACACATCTAAACAAGTAGATCAACAAACTGTTTGACGAAATACCACAACCAGGAAAAAGTTTTAAAAAGACACCAAAATAGTGATGATCCTTGCATAATGGCTTGGGATCATTACAGATTCAAATACAAGAGACTTCGAACTAGTTGTCGATATAACGACGGATTAACATGTGGTGAAGAGAAACTAGCAGAAAGGGTAACAGTTGACCGAAATGGAGTAGGCACAATCTTACAATCAATCATGCCAAACCACTAAAGTAAATCAAGTACACACTTCGACTGAAAAATGGAGATCACTTCTAAAGACCGAAGAACCTACATACCAAGAAAATAATGCATAAGACCTATATTTTTCATATCAAATTGTCACCTCAATTCTTGTTGAACACTTCGAATTATGGATGAATAAATCTCTATGATTATTAAATCATCTACAGTAAAAGCTAGAACCAAGACATCAATGTTTTGCTTCCGAGTCTAAACAATAAGATCATAACTATTGAAGTATTGTAGCTTCGAGGAATATTCTACCTGAGAGAGAGTTGAATAATATTATTATATTATATTTAATTAGGCCCTATTGTGCCTTAGTAAAAGTTGTCCCTATTGTGCCATGACAATTAATTGTAAATTAATAGGGTAAAGTGACAGGTCATCCTAGACCTAATTATAGGCTGGCCATACCACTATTTATAAGAGAGGTCAATGCCTCATTTGGAAACGCATCGCACTAGCTCTACAACTATGAAGAAGTGTGCAAGTCTTGGAAGAACTACTACTGCAATTGGGGGTGACATCAAGGGGGGTTTTGGTCTATATCTTGGTATTTATTAGTTAAGTGGTGTGCTACTCTTCCTAGTGAAGGAGTAGAGTAGGATATTCTATTTGGTCTTTGGTCTATCTATATTGAGGAAGTTTTTGTTGGATTTTCACCCCCATGAGGGTTTCCCAGGATAATATGTGTGTCTCTATTGTTTCTATGATTGTCTCTCTTTTAGTGATCTTATTTATGTAGCTAATGTGCTAAATGATTATAATAATAAATAAGAACTGTAACTGTTAGCTGTATAAGTAAAATTTCAACATGGTATCAGAGAAGCCCTGAAAGAGACCAATTCACAGTTTATAAGAAGTAGCTAGACTCAACGCACCCTCTCCAAGATTCATTTTTCAATGTTGCATCTATTGCAGAATTAGGGTTTCTGCAGAAACCCTAAGTGTGATGTTTTCCTTGTTTGAGGAGGATGTTGGAGAAAGTAACCACACCTAGGAACTAACCATAGGAGGGCACATCTAGTCCCTGGATCAAAATTCTGAAATTTGAAGTTTGAGAAATTAGGGTCTCCTCATAAAACCCTAAGTCGCGGTTGTAGTTGCAGTACCAGTTCCAGTTGTATTTCCAATATCAATTACAATTGTAGTATCAATTGCAGTATCAGTTGCAATTGTAGTATCAATTGCAGTTACAATGCCAGTTCATTCATGCCAGTTCCTTCATGCCAATTGCAACACTAGTTGTCGTACCAATTGTAGTGAAATTTTTGTGAAGTGTTGGGACTTATTTTTATTGTCCTGGTGGACCTTATCTTAGAAAATATCTAGCTACCTTTAAATTACAAGTTGTGGGACCTTTGAAGTTTTAAAGGTTTGTTATTTATTGTCGTTATTTTCGGATGGTGCCACTACCTGCCGATACTGTCAAAGGTATTTACTTACATATGTTTAAGATGTATCATTTTTTTAAAGGGTATTTGGAGGAGAAAAGATATTTTCTCTAAACAACAATCATAGATCCAGAGGGATCTCAGATCCAACAGGTCCAAAGGAGCTATGCATCCCGGGTTTGACTACTTTGATATGCCTCTACTAGTTATGGCATTATTGTAATCTTATGGAGATCCAGGTTGCATTTTTATCTATTGAAGTTAACATACTAACCATTGGTCAAAATTAAAGTCAAAGTATTAGATTGATTAAAGTTGAGATTATAGAGTCTATCCCCTAACTCATATTTATGTCAAAATAACATATTGTCTTAGTACAGAGGACAAGTTGAAGAAAGTACTTGTCATCTTGAGTGAAGGAGACTGAGAAGAAAAGAAACACACTCATCCTTGAGGACAAGACTCTAGGTTCCAAGTTTGATTGATTAAATTGATAAGATTCAAATTTACACATGATCAAGTTTGATAACTTCTAAACACTATACTTGTGATAACAATCTTTGAAAACTTTTATTATTGAATACTTGATAGCATGTGAGCACTATTGAGATAAATGCTTATTGTAATCATTTACTAGATATAACTAACATCTCCTCTAGGAGAAACTTCTTGTTTTGTTTCCATATTACCATGGAGGAATGATTGATCACAACACTAGGAGAGTGTTTCTCTCATTCATTATTATTGTATTTCTTACTTTTTACCCTTGTTTCAGGCATGTCACAAGTGATATCTCTGAAGGAGCTACTGTGACGGTTGTTCTCGTTATTGTTTTATTATTATTATAAAGAGTATTATTCTTTTCTAGTGTTTCTCCCTTGTTTTTCTTGTTCCGAGCAGGTCACAAGTGATAACTCTAAGGAAGATATAGTGACAATTGCAGGAGGCAAAATATTAGATGAGACATTGAGTAGACTATCCAAGTTGTATACATGACCATCTACATCCATGTACCAAAGAATATGAAGAGGAAGCCACTTTTTAGATACAGAGTATCTCAAATGGAGATTGATTGTAAGGCTCAGAAGGATCCAAAGATGACCAAACATTAGAATAAAACTCACAGTAGACTTGGTCAATGGATAATGAAGCCACCTTGACAAGAAACAATTTTTTTTTGAAGTCTAACTCAAATTTTAATATTAATACTTGGTATTCAACACCAAGTATATCTTGTAGAGACTGTGAAGTTTTAATAGACTCAGAAGAAATCAAGACTCGGAGTAAGCTTGATCTCAGAAAGGATCAAACGGGAAAAAGAGAAATCTTCTAGGGCTGGAAGAAAGATGCCATGAGTTGATAAGACTAGATTGTAGCTTCAGATACCTTTCAGAGACATGAAATATCTTGAAAAGATTCCCTTGTTTCAATGACAGAGAAGGAAGTCAGTCAGAAGGACAGGGATATGGATTTTTCCTTGAGACTAGAAGGGAAGTTAGTGGTGAATTCCAAGATTGATCTAATAGATCAAGCATGTTGTAGATAACAATATAAAGTTGTACAAAGATTAATTTGTGTCCAAAGGATTCTCCCAGGAAGAGGGAGAAGACTATGAAGAGACACTTGCTCTAGTGATCAGAAGAAGTATATATAGAATAACCATGATCCATTAAAAGTAGTCGGTGCAGTATGAGATTCAGAGGGAACAAATGAATCTATCATTGTGATGGAGTAGAGGAGATACTCTCAGAGTTCAACAACTACACTGAGAATAGAGTAGTTATTATCAGCTTTAAAAATAGTAGCTGTAGGTGCAGAGTCCCAGTTCCAGAAGGAACAATTGGAGAAAAAGTAGAGGGAATACTCTCAGGTAGTGAGACAAATAGTGCTTTGCAGAAAACACATAGAACCAACATATGATTATGCAAATTGAGTTGAAGCTAATAAATTGTTCCAGGTTGGTACAATATGATTTGAAAATTTGGTTTTGAAGTGCAGGACAAAAGGACTCATGTCTGCAAGTTGAAGCAAGCTACAAGAGCTTGGTATGGCATGATTGATAGTTGAGACAAATAGTGCTTTGCAGAAAACACATAGAACCAACACATGATTATACAAATTGAGTTGAAGCTAAGAAATTGTATCAGGTTGGTACAATATGATTTGAAAATTTGGTTTCGAAGTACAGGACAAAAAGAATCATGTCTGCAAGTTGAAGCAAGCTACAAGAGTTTGGTATGGCATGATTGATAGTTTTGTGAAGAGTTGGGGCTTTACCAAGAGTAAATTTGATCCCAATATTTACTTCAAGATTGAGAATGATGGACCCGTTATATTGTTTCTATATGCGGATGACTTATTCTTGACAGATGAAGAAAAGTTCATCATAGATTGTAAGAAGAATATTTCTGTTCAATTTGAAATGAGGACCTAGGCTTGATGCATTATTTCTTAGGTCTTGAAGGATGGAAAAGCCTAGATGATATTTTTCTTAGTCAAGGAAAGTATGTTGTGGAAATTCTGAAGATATTAGACATGATGGAATGTAGAACCATGTCCACTCCTATGGAGACGAATCTGAAGTTATTGGTTGATACTTCGTCATAAATAGTTGATGTTACACTATACAAAAAAATCATTTGTTTGTTGATGTATCTGACGAATACCAAACCATATATATGATTTTCTATGAGCACCTTGAGTTTGTATCTAGTGGAGCCCAAACATGTTCACCTTGTAGTTGAAAAGAATGTGATGAGATAACTAAAGGGTGCGTTGGACTATGGAGTCTGTTATACTGGAAATTGCGACTTCAAATTGTATGGCTATACTGATTCATATTGGGCTAGAAGTGCTTCAGACAGAAAAAGAACTTCAAGATGTTGTTTTAGTTTGGGGTCAACCATGACTTCATGGAAAAGCAGGAAGTAATCCAATATTTCTCTCAGTACAACATAAGCAGAGTAGATTGCAGCATGCTCCGCTAGTTGTGAAGCCATATGGCCTTAGAAGTTGTTGACAGGTCTATTTGACCTAGAGATGAATTCTACCGTGATATTTTTTGATAACCAGGGTTGCATAAAGATGACAAAGAACCCAATTTTCCATGATAAGACAAAGCACATTGAGATACGATACCACTACATTCGTACAGAAGGGAGTTGTGAAGCTCCAGTATGTTGGCACAAATGAACACGTTATAGATGTGTCGAATAATCCTTTGTCTCATGTGAAGTTTGAGTAATTTCGATACAATCTTGGTGTAGTCCAAAAGGACCTCCCTCGAAAGGGGGAGTGATGTTGATGATACTATAGTATCCTGACCAACAATGGATAGCTTAGTTAGGATTTTATATCCTAGGGGACTAATCATCCCTGGAAAAATCCAGAAGGTATGGTAAGGATGGTCTGTCAGAGTACCTATGCATGTATATGCCATATGTGGTCAGTAGAGGTATGTCAGTTAAAATTTTATATCCTAGGTAATATTATGATTCCTGGGAAGATCTTGAAGGTTCGGTAAGGACGGTCTATCAGAGAACCACGTCATACCTTATTAGGATTTTATATTCTAGGGAATAATATGATTCATGGGTAGGTCCCAAAGGTTCGGTAAGGACGGTCTATCAGAGTACCAAAGATGTTTTTGTTGATGCACCTGCCTCATTTTGTTGCCACATATTGATGTTGATGTTCCAAATTTACGTTGTTGATAATGTTGTTGTTCCATATTCATGATGTTGATGATGTTGATGTTTGATCTTAATGCTATTGATGATGTTGATGTTATTCCAACTTCGTGATGTTGATGTTGATGTTCCAGCTTCATGATGTTGATTATAATGATGTTACTCCAGCTCCGCACTATAGATGATGATGATGATGTTCATTTTCTACTGATGTTGATGACGAGAAAAAATTTTGATGACCTATAAATATGACCGAAAATGTTCCCGATTTTGATGACGATGCCCCTCCTCTTGATGATGTATTGAATCCAATCAATTGTTACTAATGTTGTCAGTAGAATACCCTTCTTGTTAAGGGAGAGTGTTGAAATATTGTAACTTCGAAGAATATTCTACCTAGGAGAGAGTTGAATAATATTATTATATTATATTTAATTAGGCTCTAATGTGCCTTAGTAAAATTAGGCCTTATTGTACCTTGACAACTAATTCTAAATTAAGAGGGTAAAGTGACAGGTCGACCCAGACCTAATTATAGGCTAGCTAGACCACTATTTATAAGAGACGCCAATGCCTCATTTGGACACACCAGACTAGCTCTACATCTATGAAGAAGTGAAGAAGTATTGGAGGAACTCGTACTCCAACTGGGGGTGACATCAAGGAGGGTTTTGGTCTATCTCTTGGTATTTCTTGGTTAAGTGGTGCACTACTCTTCCTATTGAAGGAGTAGAGTAGTATCTTTTGTTCAGTCTTTGATCTATCTATATTGAGGAAGTTTTTGCTGGGTTTTCTCCCCCATGAGGTTTTCCCAGGATCCTCTATGTGTCTCTATTGTTTCTGTGATTTTCTCTCTTTCAGTGATCTTATTTATGCCGCCAATGTGCTAAATGATTATAAAAATAAAGAAGAACCATAACTTCTAGTTGTATAAGTAAAACTTCAACAATAATTACAATGATTGAACCTTGAAGTAATCATAAAAGTATAGATCTTATAATACTAAGATCATTAAGATTATTTTAGACCATAGATTGAATGTGTAAATATAAAATCAAGAGAAGAATCCTACAAAAACTAGGAGGTTGTTCCATTTAGATTTCCTCATGTAAATCACCATGTAGAAAACCTCTCTTCACATCCATTTGGTGGAATGACTAGCCTTGGGAGGAAACAATGGAAAGAACAAGTTGTATGGAATTCATCTTGGCAACAAGGGAAAAGGTCTCAGAATAATCAGTCCCTTCAACCTACAAAATTCCCCATGCCACAAGACGTGTCTTATACTTGTCAACAAAACCATCTTCCACATGTTTGGTTTTGTAGACCCATTTACAACAAGATATATTTCATCCTTTAGGAAGAGGAATGAGATCCCAAGTGTGATTATTCAACAAGGAAGAATACTCCATTGTCATGGAAGCATCCCATTCGGTTATCCCGACATCAACAAAAAATTGTTGTGGACCATAAAAAATGGCATGACTTAAAAATGAAACACCAATTGTTTGTGATTGCGTTTGGTGAGGTTAAGAGGAAAATTAACTTAAATCAGTTAGATCGTAGCCATAAATATTAGGGATCTTTCACTCATAAAATATTCTCCTCAAATGCTATTATTGATTAGGTTTTTCCTGGTCAAATTGTTGATGTTTTGTTGGTGTTCATGGTAGACTTTCTTTTGGATGATTTTCATCTTCAAAACAAAATTCATCTTCTTGCTCTGCAAAAAAAAAATTGTTGGTGTGATACACACCATCGTTAGCATGACAATTTGTGGTAGGTGATGATGTGGGTTTGAAGAGATCATCAAAATGGAAAGTTGTTCGAATTAAGAAATCTATATAAATATGATCGAATAACTTATATTCCTTCATATCCTCACAATAACCAATGAAAATCTGTGGTGGGGTCTTCTTCTCCATAGCTTTGAACTTTTCATATATAATTAAGCCCCATGCTATATTGTTAAATACCATAAAATTAGATACATCAGGCTTAACATGGGTTCAAGCTTCATCTAGAGTCCTATGTAACATTGTCCTATGGGGCATCCAATTCTTAATGTAATTGGCACATTTCTTTGACTAAATGAAATTTTCCATCTATTTTAGTGTTTGGTTCTTTCTTTTGACAACACCATCTTACTAAGGGGAATGCAAAAAATATAGTGTTGATGTTGAATTCCATATTCTCTACAAAAATACTTAAATTCCTAATTACCACGCTTCCCCACATTATCTATGTGTACTTTCCTAATAGAAACAAAGGACTACTTCTCAACAAAATCCATGAATCTCTTGAAAGTAGAAAATACCTCACTCTTGTACTCAAGAAAGTACACTCAAGAAGAATGTCAGAATTTATCAATAAAAGTGAGTACATAATTAGGCCCTAAAAATGAATGAGTCGAAAATGACATTAGATCACTATGTACCAACTCAAGAGGTGTGGTAGCATGCAAGGATTTACCTTTAGGAAAAAAATCTTGATATTGTTTACGAAGAAAACAACTTAGACAAACTCTATCAGTGCAATAAACTTTAGAAATACTAAGCACTAAATTTATGTGCTCAAGTGCTCGAAATACCTATAGTTTAGATGTACAAATTTTTCATGCCAATTTTTTCTAAGAGAATAATGACATCCAATGAAAGATGAGCTAGAGGAAGGATCAAAACAAGAAAACTTATACAATATAGAGCAATGATAAACTCTTCTAGACGGAGCAACACCATCTAGATTCTATATTTCTGGAATGACTTCATCATTAGGAGAAAACTCTATTATGTTACCATCACCAAAATGACACATATGATAAATATAGAGTAGATTGGTAGAGATATTGGGAAAAAGAAGAAAAACATTAATGTACCCATCATCGAACTACATGGTGCATTCAATATTAAAACATCAAGCTATGTAGAGTCTCCAATTTCAATATGTGAAATTCTGCAATCAGACGTGGAAGGAAGAAACTCATGAGAGTGAATCATATGGTGTTATGCACCATAATTAAGTATCGAAGTGTATGAAAATGCATATAAATATTGAGCATATAAAGCATACCCTTTACCAAATGAGCAAGGTTTTGGAAATACATTTTTTTTCTATTTGCATGGATTCATTCAAAGTTTCTAGCTTCAACTAGCATTTGGATTCAACATGCCCAAGTATGGCAAAAAAACTACATGTTTCACTTGATGTAACACCATGTTTTCCCCCACATCTGTAATTATGCTAAGACTTCATGTAATGTGATTATGAAGCATCGAGTTATGTTATAATTAATGAAAGTACCATAAAAATGACTAGGAAGGAAGGCTTGAGTACTAGCCATGATACCACAAGTGGGACTGGTGAGGTGGCACTGAGAAGTTTCAATGATAAAAATAGGAAACTTACTCAACAATCAAACCTACACCTACAAAATTGAATACACTATCTGCCAAAGTACCTAGATTCCATAGAACCAAGAAATCAATTTACGGTGATTAGGATTGGGTGGTTGAGTAGTTGTAACTGTTGACATATTTGGTACTTACAGGAATGAAGGGTCAACTGAGACCTTGGACATAAGGATGATCTATATTTCCCCTTCTAATCCGGGAGCCTAATAGAAGGGCTTGTGTCTAAGAACAGGAAATGAGGATCCTGAGGATAGGAGGAATAAGAGGGAAAAAGTGGAAAAACCCCACAGTTCGTAGCAGGTGAGAAAACAAGGAGAGAGGAATAGAACATGAGAGTGTTTGGAGGAGGATTACAATAACCTAAGTAGTATAATATAACCAATGCGTAGGTGCTAAGAAGATGGATTATCAAAGCGATGCATTGTGAAAAAAGTGAGTTGCAGACTCACAAATAGATGGTGTGGTGAGTAGATAAACTCATGCGTAGAGTTTGGATTAGTAGAGGAAATCAAGAAGTTTTTTTGAAGAAAATAGTTTTTTTTCCCAAGAGATTAATGGTCACCCTTGAATAGAGATGACCTAGATCCAGAATGGAGCAATAGAGGGATGGGACTTGGTAATTACTAGAAATAAACCATCACTGGTAAGGGAAGGTCACCAAGGGATTGTGTAGCACAGAAGGGGATCCCTTTTTTAGAGGAAATCTATTTCAGAAGGTATGTGATAAAATCGTGGAGGTCCTAGGCTTAGTGGAAAGAGGGAAACTTTTGATGTTGCCAGTGGAGTGAAGGAGAATAAGTTTCCTGCACCATTTATTAATTTGGAAGTCATTTGAGTTAGTCCTTGGTGGTATTATGGCATGTAAAAGGGGTGGCATGTTGTATAAAGACACTATGCAACATATCTTATGGTTGGGTGTAGATCCATTTCCCCTAAGTCAGTTGGTTGGTTAAATTCTTTAGTGAACATATATGTGTTTTAACTTGTTATATTTGATGCGTTTTTAATGGTGAATATAACTTGTTTATTGTTTATGTGATAAATGTGGTTAAATGAAATAATGTTCAATTCCTAAGTAAAATGGATTAAGAAACACTTCCTTTCACTATTAATCATGTTAAATATGAATGGATGAATGAGAAGAGTTAATACATGATGTATCCCTCTAAATTGCTATCCATTTGAATGGAAAACTTGCAAGATACAAATCTTAATTTGGAAGAGTTATGCAAGAGAATCCCTAATTTCTAGTGAATTTCATGTTTGATGTTAGGACTCCTTTAACCTAGTGACTTCTTGCATTGAAAAAAAAAGTTTGTAGGATGCAAAATATTCAAATTTTATTTTGAAGGGTTCCTTTTGCCGACTATAGAGAAGAAAATTATTGAAGGAAGTCACGTAGAATGTCAGTATGGTAGGCCTAAGAAGACATTAGAATGGTAATGCCTTGGAATGAGCCTTTAAATATGATGAAAACCCATAATTGGACCAGAAATATTGTCAGCCATCAATTCGTCGAACGGAGTAGATATTGACCATTGGTCGGAATGCGAGGCCATTGGAGTGTCCAAACATGAAGTTGCAATGGGAATTTGATGGGATGACCTAGATAAATTATGGAGAGTTAATTTATCAGAGGGTAATTCAAAGATATCTTGGTTGTAAGCACCATATAATTCATCAATAAGTCTATCGGAAAGTGAATGGTAGGGGAGGTATGGAAAGGGGCATATGAAGGAGTTTGATGGTGAGATAGAGTCCCATGACGAAAGGAGTATGGATATATCAGAGGGACGATGATTTTATAACCATTGGATCTACAAGGATACCCTCTCATGAAGAAGACTTAGGATAAGAGGGGAAATGGTTAACAATAGTACCTCTATAGGACCTAGAGGAAATCCTGATCATTGATTGGGATGAGTGAGGATTATTGGATCCATCGGGATATTCGCGTCAGAGAGCATTGATCATAATTATTTGAGATCACTTAGAGTGGTTTCATTGCGATGGAAAAGAACCACGAGTGGCTATGAACCATTGATTTATGAGGAATGGTGTCTAATATAACCTCAGGAATAGATATTTCAGGGGCCCAACCCATTAGCGTGATGAATAGGTGAGGAGACGAGTGATAATTTCCTATCATATTGAGGTACTTATGTGATCGGGACTATTGATTTCCATTCTCTAGGGTCATTGGATAAATCAGAACGATCCATCAAAGATATACCATCGGAAGGGGGATGTGATCCATGTAGCTCACACTTCTGATGAGTAGAAGGTCTGATTCACTACTAAACATCAATCTGGATGCATAAAATGAATTTCAATCATCCAATCAGGGATTTTTAGGTCCTTAGTTCGTAAGAAGGAAAAAAATAAAACATCCCACCAACCTAAATATATTTAGGGGGTCAAGTGTGTTACAAAGTCATATCAGAGAAAAGTTCAAGCTCTAGTATTGAATGGTTCACCAAGACCACAATCATTTTTAAGAAAAAAATTACTTTTCCAAGAGTGCATATTTAAAATTTTGATGTAATGACTAATTATTATTTATTGTTTTAGTACATAGAACATACTGAAAAGGAAGTAGAGTTGGATGGTGTATCATATCATGGAACACACCTCACACCTCATATATGAGGAATATGACGGTAAGAGGGCAAAAGAAACCCCTCCAGATCTGGTAGCTACTGTCATAATTCTGAAGGTAGACAATGAAAGGATCATGAGAGCTTAGGCCAAGAAAGAAGAGTTGAATGCAATACTACTATAAAGTTTTTCATAAATTCATAAGCATCTACAAAAAGGTCCAACCACTAGTAATGAAGAGATACAACAATAACATATATTGAGAACCCCTTCAAATGCCTATAAGAATGGATTGGCCCATAACAATGTAGGAAGGAGTTCTTCCAAGAAGAGGCATCAACATGCAGAGAAAATTAGAACTGGTGGAAGTATTTCCATAGAGTCATGTAGTGGGAAGACTACATCTGAGGAGTTGTCAAGTAGTGACAATGGATCAAGTGTTCCCAGGAAGAAGATAAAAAGACACTCACAGATTTCTCTGATAGAAGAGTTCAAATATACTAAGCCACCTACCTTTGATGGAGAAATAAAGAAAGGATGAGATGTTGAGGCTTGGTTGTTGGGGATGAGAAAGTATTTTCGAGTACACAATTACTTGAAAAAATCCAGAGAAAATATAGCCATCTTCAGTCTAAATGGAGGATCTTCCATTTGGTTAGAATACCTCAAGGATTCCAAATGATTGAAAGAGAGAAAGTTTACCTAGAATCAATTTGAGAAATATTTCAGGAAGGCCTAAGTATAAGAAAATAACTTCGATGGAAATATTAAGAAATTTGATGAACATAAGTTGAGTAAATTTACCATGGATGTGTATGCCAAAAGATTCTTAGTATTGTTGAGGTATGTCCCTTACCTCAAGGATGAGAAGGAAACAACACAACCTTTTCTCAGTAGATTTCCATAGTCTTATCAGGACAAAATTGAATTTGATTAGCCTAAGACCTTGGATTATACCATTAGGAAGGCTAACTATTGCTATGATTAGTCTGAGCATAAACAAGAGACTTTTAGGGATTGGAAGAGAAAATATAAGATCAGATTTTATAAGAAGGGATTCAAATCCTCCCCATATAACAATAAAAAGAAAGGTCCTCAGTTCACCCAACCGAGAATAAGTGTGCACTAGAAAAAAATTCCATCTCAGAATAGAAATAGGCCAATAGAACAGGTGAGAGAAATAGTAGAAGAGCCCTAGAAAGGACCTATATTGTGTTGGGGTTATGGAAAGGCGCATATGTTAATAGGTTGTCCTCATAGGAAACATCACCACAAAGGAGTCTATCATGTTCAGGAGGATACTACGATAAGTGGATAACCAATATTCTATAGTGGAGATGGAAGGTATAATTTACAAGCAACCAATTTCTATTTTGATTGAGCTTGGATCTAATATTAGTTATGTTTCACCTCAAATTGTTGAAGTGTGTGCCTTACATAGAAAGAAACATGCAAATGCATGGTTGGTTTAGCTAGCCACAGGGACTAAGAGAAAAATGGCATAGGTAATAGAGGATTTTCCATTTGAAATAAGTGGAATACATGCTCAAAGCAACCTTGAATGTCATACCCCTAGGATCATATGATGTGTTGTTATGCGTGGAATCGTTAGTTGTTCATTAAGAAAAAATTATTTTCTATGGTAAAACCTTAGAGTGTGAAGACATCAAAGTTAACATAATGAGGTTGCGGGGAATTCATAAGCCATTTTTGGTTAGTAATATATCGGCACCACAAATTAAGAAATTTAGTCGGAAAGGGTGTCCCTTTTATTCAATACAAGTGCTCAACACCACAAAAAACAAGGAGTTGAAGGTTGAAAATCACCCAATGCTATGGGAGTTTAAGGATGCATTTTCCGAGGAGGTACTTGGACTTCCTCCAAAGAGAGATCTTTATTTTTCAATATATCTTATGCCCAAAGTGATACCAACATTAAAATAACCCTACAATATGAGTACACTCGAGTTGCTGGAATTGAAAGTGTAGCTCGACAATATGGTTGATAAAGGGCATATTAATCCAAGTGTATCCCCATGGGGAGCACATACATTGTTTATGAAGAAAAAATATGGTACATTGCAATTGTGCATTGATTACTAACAAATAAACAAGATGACCATCAAGAATAGTTATCCATTACCTACGATTAATGATCATCTTGATAAGCTTAGAGGAGATACAACATTCTCTAAGATTGGCCTGAGATATGGATATCACCAAGTCAATATTAAGGATGAAGACATTCACAAGAAAACCTTTAGAACGAGATATGGACACTATGAGTTCATGGTAGTGACATTTGGGCTTACCAATGCACTTGCTACTTTCATGTGCTTAATGAATATTGTTGTCAACAAGTACCTGGACAAGTTTGTATTAGTGTTTGTTGATGTTGGGTTGTTATATTATTTGTGAAAATCGAAGGTGGAGGTGGATCAACCGACAAAAGTAGAGGTCGAAGTAATTGACAACTAGTCAAAGAGGTCAAACAACAAGAGGTCGAAAAGAGGTCATATGGGAACTGACTTAAGACCGAATGAAGGTTGATTTGTAGTCGATTGGTAATACAACTTGGTAGTCAACTGTAATAGAATCTCAAGATTCACGGGATTTGTAGCCAATGGTTTGCATGGACATGTAACGCTTTCCTAGGCACCTTTCTTAAATGTTTTTCCTAGTGTAAATCCTATAAATAAGGTTTGTTGTAATGCCATAATAGATAATATTTAGATAAATCATTTTAGAGGTTATTGGTCATGTAGATATAAGCCGAATTGGATACAGGGTTGTCCTTGTGTAAATAAAGAAGGTATGATGTTTATTGTGTTTTAGGTGTAGAGAAATGTTAGGTGTGTAACCTTTATTTTGAATGAATAAGAAAACAAGAGAGAAAGCCACTCAAGGAATGTTGGTTTTTCCCGTTTAGGTTTCCATGGAAAAATCTCTATGTACTATGTTTTCTTTGCCATATATTTTATAGCTTAAATAGTTATTCCTCTCTTTTGTTTGTTTTAGAATGGAGGTTTTCTATTTCCTCACATGTGGTATCAGAGCTTGGTTTAACAACCTTGTATATGAGCTAAACCCTAGATCAAGTAAGAGTTGTAAGTCGGATATATTTAAAGTTGTTCTTGAATAATGGCAAGTAGCTTGAGAATAGAGATCGAAAATTTCAATGGCCAGAATTTTGAGCTTTGGAAGTTTAAAATTGAAGATCTCCTTGTAGATATAGAACAATGGGAAACAATCTGTCTAGGTACCATTTTGAAAAGTATGCCGAGGGAAGAATCGATGAATCTCGAGAGAATGGAAAGGAGTAATATTCAACATTGTCTTGCAGATTTAGTGCTACTAAATGTCTCAGGTGAGGATTCATTCAAGAAACTGTGGGACAAGTTGGGAAGCTTGTACTGGTCAAATTACCAGGAAAATGAGTTGTTCCTTAGAAATAAATTGTATCTTCTAAGGATGAGTGAGGAAAGTTATACAAATGAGAATTTAAATGTGTTTAATACCATAATAAACTAGTTATCTTATGTGGATATTAAAATCACTGAGGAGGAGAAATGTATTATCCTATTATGTTCTTTTCCAAACTCCCGAGATAGCTTAGTCGTGGGTATAGGGAGTAATTGAACCACATTAGCACTATATGATATGGTTTCATATATACTATCAAAATAAATGAGAAGGAAGAACATGGAATAATTGACCAAATATGCATTAGTGGTGATAGGTCAACCGATTGACAGAGATAAAAGAAAATTTTGTGGTAGAAAGTCTAAGTCAAAGGGTATATCTAAATCCCATATTCAATTGATGAGAATATGTTAGAAATGAAGTAAGCCTATGCATTAAAAAAGGGACCACAAGTCAAAGGAAAGGGAAGTGAGTACAATATCCAATGAGAATAAGTGGACTCCAAATAAGAGAGGTGATGCTTACCTGGCATCGACTAGTACACAATTGGATCAAGATGTTTGGTTGATCGAAATAGGAGAATCCTATCATATGAAACCACACAGAGAATTATTATGTCAATATGAATGATATTAAGGAGGATATGTGTTCTTGGGGGAGGAATCAACAATCAAAATTGTTGAGCGAGGAAGAGTCTGACTGATACTGCTAGATGGGAGGAGTAGTACCCTTCCAAGTGTGTGACATATTCCATCTTTGGAAAGAAACCTGATTTCTTTCAACAAGATGAGTGATGTAGGAGTGCACACTCTATTTCAAAAGGATATGTGCAATATGGTCAGATATGTGATGGTATTAATGAAAGGAATTCATATTGGAACCCTATACAAGTTATTAGGGAATATTAACTCAACTAGATGAAATGTCATCATTGTTCCTTAAGTCGACTCGAATCGACTCACCTTGGTCTTAGTTGATTCAAAATCACTCAACAAGTCATCATCAAATTGACCCAACCATGCTATGGCACAAGAGGATGGGACACATTGGAGAAAAGGGACTTCAAGCTATGCATAACAAATATATGGTCAAATACTTTCCTGAATGTAATTTAGAAGTCAAATTTTGTGAACATTATATATATGGAAAACAAAGTTGGGTGAGGTTCCCATATGGAGCGACAAGGGAAAAGGGGATATTAGAATTAGTTCATAGTGATGTGTTTGGCCCTGTGCTAGTGCCTTCACTTGATGTATCATTGTATTATGTCTCCTTCATAGATTATTTTTCTAGGAAGACATGGATATATTTCTTGAGGAAGAATTAAGAGGTTTTCAAGAAATTCAAGAGTTTAAGGGTCTTGTAGAAAAACATACAGATAAGAAGATTAGAGTCTTGATGGGGGAGCTTCATGGGGGAGCTTCACACAACTTCATTGATTCAAATTTATTGAAAAGAAGGAATATACCTACAATTTATTTTGAAGGTTTTCATGCGGAGTTAGCGGGGGGTGAACCATGCCTTGTGGCAGGTATATTCCGGGGATGAAAATTACATTGGGTAGGCATGACTTGGCATAGGATTTCTATGTGATGGATCAACTAGACACTAACATCATCTTGGGAGTTCAGTGGATTAGTACCTTGGGGATTATCACTACCAACTAAAAAACCATGGAGATATCATTCATTGAAGAGAATGTGAAAAATGTGATACTAAGAGGGATGACAGGTAATACACCTAGAGTGGTAACAACAAAGTGCATGGAAGCCATTTTTAGGAGAGAATACATTGTATATACAAAAAAATGTAGAATGTTAGTTCAGGTGGATAAGAATGGGAATCCTCATTACTCTCAAGACATTCAGAAAATTATTGACACTCACAACAAGGTTTTTTGAACCTATTCCTATAGGATCATCACCAGATAGGGGGTTTGAGCATATTATAGAATTGGAAGAAGTAGAAAAACCTGTCATTACTACTCCTTATATACACCAAAAAAAGTATAAGGATGAAATTGAAAAGGATATTAAAGAACTCTTGGACATGGACCACATTAAACCAATTTCTATCCCTTTGGCATCTTCAATGGTCTTGGTAAAGAAGAAAGATTGGATTATGTGCAAGTGCATTGAATACAGGGCCTTGAAAAATAATAATATCAAGAATAAGTACCCTATCCCTCAGATAGATGATCTATTGGATGAGATTCATGGTGTTTTCTACTTCACCAAAATAGACTTGCGATCTGGCTATCATCATATCAAAATGAGGGAGAAAGATGTGCCCAAAACAACTTTCAAATGTCATTACGGTCACTATGAATTTTTGGTTATGACCTTTGGGATAAATAATGAACCAACCACCTTCCAATATTGCATGAATCATGTCTTCAACAATAAATTAAGGAAGTTTCTATTAGTCTTTTTTGATGACTTGTTGATTTATAGCAAAACTTGGGAGGATCATCTTCATCATGTACATCAAATCTTGAGCATTATGGAGGGACAATATTTATATGCTAAAGAGTCCAAATGTGAATTTGGGATGACTGAAGTCCTTTATTTGGAACATATCATTGGAGTGAAATGAGTATAGGTGCACCAAAAAAAATACAAGCTATACTTGACTGGCCAACACCCAAAACTCTTACTGAGTTGAAAGGATTCCTTGGCATTTGTTGTTACTGAGACGAACAAAGTTTTCTCACACAAGAGTTATCCAAAATATCTGGAATATAGTAATCAAATCCATATGGACAAATATATATGTCATAAGAATGAATCGTAAGATATGATAAGATATAATATGATTACAATTGAGAATGAGGGCTTGTTTATATACCGATGCAGGGGTGCCCTTTAACCTATAGTTATGTCATTTGAGACATGTCCTTTCATTATTAATAGTTATTATTTATTAATTAATTATTATTATGTTATGAATATCTATTTATAGGTATATTTATGTTCATAACATTGCCTTCCCCTTAAAAATGCTTTTTCCTCAAAGCATTCTTTATGGAAGACTTATCTCTTGTGCTAGCTTGTAATTATTGTCGGATGATTCTTCATTATCGAGTTAGTAATCATTGAGGACCTGAGACGATAGGATCTTCTAAGTGCTGAGTAGAACTTTCGCATTGTAAAGGAGTCTGCCCATCCTAATTCGATCTTCTGCATGGGGAGTTTATAGGGTTCTTGGAAATAACTTGATGTATTTAGACTCCTATGATAACTTATATTTTGAGCATCACTTGTAGTGGAAGTAATATTCTTTGACATATTGGTCATTTGTTTCTGTTGATACAAGGATTGGCTAAAGTATCGATTTTTGTGATTAGGATGTTGATAAGGCATCCTTGCAACTTGATCCTTAATTCATATACTTGTAGCTTTTTGTTGATTAAATTTTGGAATTGAGTCTTCTTGATATTTCTGGCTTGTTTGTACCTCGACATTTGAAAACATCTTTACATCAGCTGGATTTTCCTCCTTTTAAGTTGTAAGGTTGATTGGGTCTGTCATCATTTCCCTATCGACTAATGATGTTTTATGATCTAGATTTTATTGTAAAGTCTTCTTATCATGCTTCAACTTTTTAATCTAAGTTAATAAATCTTGATTATGAACCCTTAGGCGTGAATTTTCTTCGCCATCTTCCGATTTTCCGACTTTATTTTTTGATTCTAGATTATTTTTTCTTTCATCCTTTAAGATTTTAATTTGTTCTAGTAAATTCCGATTAAGGTTCCTTAGGCAGGAGATTTCTTCCTCTTTTTTCATTTAATTTCTCTTTGAGACCTTGATTTTCTTGTTCAAACTTTTCAAAACACCACATCTTCTCCTTGGATTTCATGATTTTTGCAAGTAGTTTCTAATTATGATTTATTAGGCGAGAAATCTCTTCATCTTTTTCAATGATGACTTATCACATTCTTCTTGTCGATATTGCGACTTTTGTATTGACTCCTATTTATCTAGAAGGATCACTTCTGATATGTCCTTCAGGTCTTCTGCTGATGGAGCTTCTGAAATTAACTTCATTGTAGCATCCTGTAATGTGAATTTCTTCTTCTTTCAAGAAAATGTTAAAAACTTTCTCCTTATGTTGAAAATAAAAGTACCTAATGTATCTACCCAAGTTGACCCTAGAATTATATCAACATTTTCTTCATAGATTGACACGACAATGAATTGAGCTATGAATTTGTAATCGCCCATAGACAGTTGTAGGTTCTTAAAGTCATATTTCTCATTGGAAAGACACATGTCATTTTCAATTATATTTGACTCGAAAACCATTAATTGGTTTTCCAAGCCAACGTTAATGTGATTTTTCCTAGCGGTTGGAAAAATAGCGATGTTGATATTCTTTCCTTGAATAATGCTATTAACTTTTAATAAGGGATCCACATATTTTTTGTAAGTAGGAGGGAATCTTTCTCCTTCCATTTTTGAATTGTCCTTTTTATAACTTAAATTGGACTATATATATATATATATATATATATATATAGTTTCACTTAAGCTTAAAAATATCCTTTTATATGAGCCTTGGAAATATAATATATTTTCTTTTTACTTTATTAATACCTTTTTAACTTTACCCACTAATAAATTTTTTTTTAACTTAATTTTTATTATTATTATTTTTAATCACCTCTTTAATAACTTTTACTCCCACTCATAAGAATAAGCTGACTTTAAAATATAATAATATATTTTCTTAACTTTTTCTTATACTTCCTATTTTTTATCCTTTTTAATTCCAAATAGAATAACCTTGTCTTCAATTTATAACTCTTTATTAGATGTCCTCCTCCTTTAATATTTTCCCTTTATCATCCCTTTTAATAGAATTTCTCTTGAATATATATATATATATATATATATATATATATATATATATATATATATATATAAACTTTTTCCTTTTTATATCTTTATAATATAACACCTTATAATAAAAACTTGCATTTCTCTTTTATAATATAAAACCCTTTTGTTAAGACTTCCCTTTAAAAATTTTCTCCTTCTATGTATATAGATCAAACTTGATTTAGGCTCTTTGTATTTGTCCAATTGATTCAATATCAAGTTAATTGTGTTGTATGCAAGTGATGGCAACTCAAACATGAATTAAACCTTCTTCTTCTTTTTTTAAATAAAAAGGTGGTACCTGTTGTATTGACATAATCAAAATACAAGACTGTGTATGATGCCAGCTGTCTCGCCTAAGCAGGAAACCGAGACAGCTGGGCATCCATGTCCAAATGTGGCCCTGTAGCTTAGTTGACAAAATTTGACAAAGTTTTCTAGAGCGACGTCCTGCCCGAAGGAAACCAGGACTTATGGTCGCCAACATGAAGCTGATTATTCTATCTATTACTAAGACAGCCTGAAAACTATCTAACATAAAGCTAAAAATGGAGCAACAACACCAAAACCTGTATGAACCTCGAAGCCGAGCTGCCAGTGCTATATCTCTGAGTGCTTCCATCTAGCCGGGAAGGAGTAGGGGCGCGCATAGGTTGGACATTGTTTTTTGGACGATGCTAGGGAATGAGCAGCGAAAAACATATCTAGCCGTTGGTCCATGCGCTCCAGGTGAAATGCTTGGTCGTCCATATTGCTTCTGATTTCGAAAAGAAGGTTGAGGTATCCCCAATCCTCTGCTGAAGGCTGCGCCCAACGGTGGCCTTCCTTGGACTCCTCACTGACGACTGCGTTTGCCACCCTTGCCCTGTGCTGATGGCGCTCCTGCTCTGCCTCAGTGTTTTCTTTGGTAGGCTCGGGAGGAGCCTCCTCTACTACATAGCAAGTGGAGTAAGGCTCGGGAGGAGCCTCCTCTACTACATGGCAAGTGGGGGGGTCTGGCTCATCACCTGCAGGTTGTCTAATGCCATGCGAGCCAAGGTTCGAGCTCGGGTCCCGGTTCATCAAAGCCACGAGCATGGTGTGCCTGGAATGGCTTGGCGGGTTGGCTTGCGGGCTGACCTCTTCCTCTCGCTCCTTAGGAGGCAGACGTGATCTGGTCCTCCTTCGCCGGCAACAATTGCCATCGCCCTCTCAAAATCCTTCTTTCGTCTGCGCCTGGACTCCGCTGCATACCAGGAAGCACCTCGTCGCGGTTTCCCTCGAATACGAGGCATGGCAGAGTCCCTATGGAAGATTTGAATGCCGCCTGTGTGTGTCCAATTGTCCCGGAAGAGCGTGGCTCCTGAATGCTGTTGCTGTGCGAGAGGGACTGGAAGGAGGTTGCTTCTTCTCTGGTGCGGCTGAGAGCTGGAGGCCTTCCAAACCAAATTGTTGATAAGTGCTGCAACCCGGAGAATGTACGCTATAAACACCACACTTGCCATATCCTGGGCATTAATCTGCTCCATTAATCTCTGCACGTTAGTGCGCTGCTGTAGAGTACCTTTCGCTTGCGTGAGGGGCCTCTTCGATGTGCCTCTCCTGCTGTGAGTCATGTGGGGAAAATGTGCGAGGCAAGGCGAGATGGTGGATGCATTAACGCTGCGTCCTGGCTCTGCCCACGTGGCTCTATCGCCGCTCTTATCACCCCATCCAGGGAACATGAATTAAACCTTTGAATATCCAACCCTTTTTAATAAAATTTGTTTTCCTTCAATTATAACGATTTTAGAATAATGTGATTTTTATGAGGGTGTGATTATATTCAAACGTCACGATCCCTTTAGAATAAATTTGACTTGGTTTAAGAAAAAATGGAGGCATACTATTTTTGAGTGGTCACAATCACTTGGAATCCGCAACGATTGAATCGAGAGTCGGGTGAGTGGGAGACGGGAGTGGGGTGGAGGTGGGTGTGTCGGGGTGAGATACAGGGGGTCTACGGGGGTGTATCGAGAGTCATAGAATGATGGTGGGGTAATCGAAGGCTGAGGGATGGTGGTAGGTCGCGAGCGGGGTCAAAGAAAATGAGTAGGGGGTGATAGGGATTGATTTTGTTTTTATGGAGCCACGAGATTGGGGGGTTATGGAACTGGAATAGGGATCGGGATGGGGAGTGTGTCAAGGTTGTAAGGTGGGGGTGGGGGGAACATGGATCAGGATGGGGAGTATTTCGAGGTTGTAAGGTGGGGGTGGGGAAAACAAGGATCGGGATGGGGAGTGTGTCGGTGGGGGGGCGGAGGAAAGGGCCGCAGAATAGGGGAGGGGGACGACAACAGGGTTACGAGGGACACAAGAATTTGAGGAAGGGATGCAGGAGAGGTGAGTGAAGTGGTGTGTGAGTGGGAGTGGTAGTGGTAGTGGGAGTGGTGCTGGATGATGTGGTGAGTGGAGAGGGTGGGGGAGAAGAGGGGAGATAGGTTATGGTAAGGTTTGTTTTTTTTTTTTTTTTTTAGTTTTTTATTTAATTTTTATTTAATTTTATTTTTAAAATATCACTATTAGCACCAATAGCCTTGTGGCTACAACAATCCTTTTTCTTTTTCTTGAAATATGCAGTGGAATTTTTATTTTTCATTTTATTTTTCAAAGAAATTGATTTTTAAATGGCCAAAGGCCTAGTTGGTGGTCAAAGACCATGATTTCTCAGAGAAACTATGAAATTATGAGGTTGGCCAAAAGTCGGATTGAGACAAAGCTCCGACACCAAATGAGATGAACAAAGTTCACTCACACAAGAGTTATCCAAAATATCTCGAATATAGTAATCAAATCCATATGGACAAATATATATGTAATAAGAATGAATAGTAAGATATGATAAGATATAAGATGATTACAATTGAGAATGAGGGCTTGTTTATATACCCACGCAGGGGTGCCCTTTAACCAATAGTCATGTCATTTGAGACATGTGCTTTCATTATTAATAGTTATTATTTATTAATTAATTATTATTATGTTATGAATATCTATTTATAGGTATATTTATGTTCATAACAGTTACTAACGAAGGTTTGTTAAAGGATTATCCCAACGTTGGGAACACTTGACATATTTGATCAGGAAAGGAAAATTTGGATGGAATCAAGAGGCACAAATGAAATTTGATAAAATGAAGAGGGCAATGAGCACTTGTTTGATTCTCTCTTTACTAGATTTCTCGCAGCCCTTCATATTGGAGTGCGATGCCTGAAGTCAGGGCATTGGATCAATACTTATGGAGAATAGGAACCACATTGCCTATGAGAGACAAAAACTGAGGGGCCTGGACTTTTATACACTATTTATGACAAAGATATGTTAGCTATTATGCATGCACTAGCTAAATTCAAACAATACTTAATTTGGCTAAATTGTTGTGAGGATAGATCATAATAGTCTCAAGTACTTTTTGGAACAAAAGGACCTAAATGAAAGAAAACAAACATGGGTTAGAAAGATCCAAGGTTATGACTTTGACATTAAATTTGTAAAAGGAAAAAAATGTGGTGGATGATGCTTTATCCAAGAGGCCTTTAGTATATGCTATGCCATATATTTCAGTTGATTGTAAAGAAGATATTTTGGTGGAATGTTCTAAAAATAGGTTTTATTGTGAGTTGATGGATGAGAAGGTACAAGATGATAAATTCATAATTGTGGATGGAATAATATACTACAGGGGGAGAATATCCTTGGTTCCCGAATCAACATTCAAAACAAGAGTATTGTAGGCATGTCATGATTCACCATTGGCAGGGAATCAAGGGTTTGTCAAAACATATAGGCAGGTAAGGGAAAGATTTGCATGAAGGGGCATGGAAGAAGATGTGATATGCCATATCATGGAATGTTCCACTTGTAAGGATAAAAAGGATGAACAAACTCATCCAACAAGTCAATTACAACCACTCCCTATTCCATAGCATAAATGGGAGAGTATATCGATGGATTTCATCACGGGATTGCCCAAGGTTCAGGGAAAGGATTTCATATTCATGGTTGTGGAAAGATTAAACAAGTTTTCCAATTTATTTTCCATTTCCACATATTACAGTGCTTCACAGGTTTCAAATTTGTTCTTCAGAGAGATCTTCAGGTTGCATGGTTTACCCAAAACCATAGTGAGTGATAGCGATAATAGGTTCATGAGAACCTTTTGGTAGGAGCTATTCAGGTTGGTAGGTACGGCCTTGACCCCTAGTACTAGATATAATACTCAAATGGATGGCCATACTAAGATAGTCAACAAGTGGGTTGAAGGCTACCTTCATAATTATGTTTCAGGGAAACAAACGACATGGGTTAAGTGGCTACATTTGGGTGAGTATTGTTACAACACTACCTACCACATGTCTATTGGTATGTCACGTTTCAGGGCCTTATACATTTATGATCCACTCACCTTGGTGGAGAATATATTTGGTGATAGTAGAGATCCTATGGTATAGGATTGGATCCAACAAAGCTAGGATATGCTTAGATATCCTAAGGACCACCTGCAAAGGGCGCAAAATCAACAAAAGGTACAAGTAGACAAACACAGAGTGGAGCACATATTTTAGGTTGGTGACCTTGTATACTTGTGGCTCCAACCTTACATAAAAGAATCTATAAATAGGAATGGCTCATAAAATATTCAACCTTTCTTCTTTGGGACGTACAAGGTAAAAATAAAGGTAGGGGTCATGACATATGAGCTTGATCTTCCTCGAGGGAGCAAGATACACAATGTCTTTCATGTATCGTTTTTAAAAAAATCCATAGGGAAACATGTCATTCCTATTGAGGAACTACCTCCCTTGTATGAGGAGGGAAAATTGATACTTATACCAGAGGAAGTGTTATAAGTAAGGGAGAAGAAGTTAAGGAAAAGGAACATCAGGGAGTACTTGATCAAACAGAAGGATTTTCCTATAGAATATGCTACTTGGGAGAATGAACATGTTCTTCAGAAAGCAAGGTCAAAATTGCTTGTGGGAAAGAAATTCTCGGTATGAGATATTGTAATATTCCCCACCTCTTGATAAGAGGTTAACAGAGACTTAGTAGTCTAGTTTTCCCCACTATACTATAGATCTCATGAGTCATAGGGACTAAGAAACCCAAAAGTATTGTTACACATTATTTTGGTCACCCCAGTGATCCATTAACAACATGTGTTCATGTTCCCAAAAAGAGATTTTCTTCATGAGGAAAGTGAATGAATTTCTCTTCTCAAAAACCCTATTAAGGAAGGTCATCACAGGCTACATTATACACAGGGTGCAACGATGCTTGATCGTCGCTCCCTGCTCTGAATCTGGGTTGAGACATCTCCACAATCTTCTCTACAACTAGGGTGTGATGATGTCAAAAGACTAATAAAAGGTCAAGTTTCACGAAAGTTCTAGAAGGGGATCTTCTAGAATATGAGGTGGCATCCGAATGATTTGGATCTTACTCACTTCTCTGATTTGGTGGGATCATCCTAATCTATTCAACCATATCTCTTTCTCCTATATAGAGAGGGATTTCTCATGGAAAAGGCTAAGGTTAATTAAGGTTGATTCAAGAAAGATTAATATTGAATAGACTAAGAATTGGATGAGGAATTCTACTTCATTTCATACTGGGCTTCATTTTCGTTCATCAAGTCATTGTGGATCTTCTTCATTCAAGGTTGGAGAAAGTGTGTGTTGGAGAAAAGGGTCATCGAGAGGGGACCCTGCAACATTAAGGATTTGGTTGTAATATCCACTTTCACTTAAATATAATATAGTGATATGTTTATTTCCCATAAAACTTATCTTGTTTTGTTGTATGATTCCTGGATCACATGTATAAGTTCTTGTTCAGTATATTGGATTGATTTCACTTTGGTTGGCTTGTGTTCCATTACAGATTCAATACCACAGGAGCACCAGAGTGTAGCTAGGATGAAAATGGAAAGAGGAAGCAACATTTGAATGGTATGTTGCCCATCTCTTGTTAGCTAGTAAACTCAATAGTGAGAGCTTAGGAAAAGCATCATATTTTTTTTCTGTTTTGTTCTAGATCTAGGTGGATCTAGGGCGATCTTTTTATGTCCGATAAGTCCCAAAACAAAATTTGCGACCATACTATGGATATGACTTCATTTTGATTTTTTTCTTCCCATTTTCCTTTAGCCTGCCTTCCTTTGATAAATTTCACTCTCTGAGTCTGTGGGTGATCCATCTGGACTCCCTGAGTTTGGAAGTTCATTTAGATTTTTGTCTTTCTCCCATTTTTTTGTTCATTTACAGAGATCATCAAACTGCACCATATTGGCAGCCCGCGACGACCCTTAGACGTCACATCCTGTTTGACCAATCCAGTGCGACAACGTCGCACTGTGCTCTGCAAGTAGCCTGCGACGACCTTTGATCATCGCACTGTGTCTCATACCTAGCCTGCGACGACTCCTGTAGATTTTGTTGGAGTGAGTCAATTTGTCTTTTACCTCCCATTTTTGCCTTGGTTTCCTGGGGTGAACTTCCTATGCCGGTGTTTGGTTGATCTCTGAGTTTAAATCTTAGTCTTGATTGGTTTTCAGTGATTGAAAGTCTTTCTTTGCGTTTTGCAAGTTTTTGCTTGTGATCATTGTCACAAGGATATAATCTAAGATATTGATCTGGGTTATTTTTTGACAAAGAGTCTTTGGTTTGCATGAAGTTTTGGATTCATTTTATTTTTGAGATTGTTTGTTGATTAAGAAACACTTTTCTCTTGCATCTGTTAAAAGGTTTTCTTTCCTTTTTCATTTTTGTCTAGATTACAAATTTAATTTGGGAATTGTGTTGAGAATGTCTTGATTTTATTGGATTGCATTTTCCTTTCATCATCACATATCTGATTTTGTTTTGCAAAGGAAGAACTGAATTCAATTATTCTTTTTAGTGATATTTCATAAGAAAATTATTACATTCAAAATATTGGTTAAAGAGAAGAATTGGAAAATTTTGTAGTTCGTGATTATTTGCAATTGTGTTCATTTGAGATTAAGAAATTGAAAATTGTATCTTTTTCTACTTCAAAAGAAATACATTCTCCCTACTGTAACTAGAGTTCATTGAATTGAAAAATTTCACACTCATCTCTTTTTTCATTTTACTAGGTCAAGGTCACAACATCATCGGTTTCATCTTCGTCTCCCCTTTGAGTAAAAAATAGCCTCTAAAACACAACGTAAATTTAAAATTTATTAGTAACTTTTATTTTCTAGGGATATTTTTCACCAACATTAACTAGGATAGCACTTTGGGATAGGTTGTAAGGCACACTCTCCAAGGAATCAAAACACACAATAGTATCTTGTGATAGGGAGAGTTGAAATCCAATTGCTACATTTTTTCCTGCGAAGCCCTTCTCACACAAGGGTCAAACTTGAGGTTGCATTAAGACTGGCATAGTTACTCACCCTACTTTGTTGGTTGTGGTGTAGAGATTGCACATATTATTGGGGGTCACTTGGAGGTATACCCAAAATTATGAGTGGAATCATTTCAAGTTGATTTCGGGCTAGATACCCTGCCTTTGTGCGTGGATCATACTGTCGATTGTTTCCCCAGGCATAATTTGAGTAAGTGGTAACCTTAGTATCCTATATCTTTAGGGTATTTACACGAGGTGACTGTGGAGGGGAAAGCCTTCATGGTACCTTGAATTGATGTTGGTCAAAATCACTCGTGCTCCTTGGAGGGTATACCTACGATTATGTGTATGAGCTTGCACCAGGGTGTAATTCCATTAAGAAGGTCATCAATGTAACTTTTCCACCCATTTATCCCAGCCCCTTCTTGTATTAATTTCACAACGTTGGATTTCATCACCAACTAGTGACTTCGAAATAAGAAGATTTGTTTGCCTGGTTTGATTCCTAGATTTTATTAGTGAGCGTTGTTTGTTTTCTCTAGTTGACCATATATTTTTTTCGTTCTTTATTTGGTTCAGCCAACATTGGCCTTCACCGTTCACGTAGGATGCAAGGGCTACCCCGAGAAGATCAAGAAGGTTACCAACCTTTTCTTCCTAACTCACCAAAAGGATCTTCTGAGGGAGTAGTCAATAATGAAGTAGCTTCTGAGGTCGGAAGCATGCACTCTTTGGAAGGATTTCGAATTGTTTCAGACTCCTTAGAATATTTTCGACTTCCCACAAATCCATTATTGAGTATTAGAAAAGACACATGTATACTTCGGATGAACTCGTCCAGATAAATTTTTGTTGTTGATAATACTGAAGTACCTACCGGACCTAACGTAGGATCTGGAGTAGAGGATCCACTTTTTCAAAGTGAATCATTTAGGACACCAATTCACACTGTCGAAGTTTCTAATCCTAGTTATATCCCTTTGAAAATACATGATATTTACGACAACCTAGGAGTGAGTGCTGATCAAACTATGGAATCAAAAATGCTTGAGACGTTCGTTACTTATACGATACCTCTAGACCATTTTAGTGGTACTACCAGTAGTGTCATCATCATTTTAGACCAATTTTTGGTTGGTTCTCACTCAATTCTTCCTATCCAGATGGCTCATTCTATTATGGTCCCACGAGCTACTACGATTTCTACCGGGAATGTGGTCGTTACCCAAGATCCTATTTGGACGCCACTTCCACCTAGACCAAATCCATCACTTCCCCCTAGGTATAGAGATCTGAATGCTTCCATTGCTATGCCTAACCATTTCTGATCAACTATTGGATGAGTGGTTTACCAAATCACTCATTATACCTATTTCCTCTTATGTCTCCATGGGTGGTGTTATCACTGAAGAGAACGTCATCAGTCATGCTCAGTATCTGGATCTCGTTTATTCACAAACAAGAACACTTTATGATTTAAACCCTGACACTCCTCATCCTTCCATAAACCCTACCCCAACACCTCCAACAAATTCTCATGTTGTTGATGGTGTGATTGACACCTTTCATGACGAGGCTCATTCCACACACACATCGGTCACACCAATCCCAAATCTAATCATTCTAATGTACAAAATACTCCTACTCCTACTCCTTCCACCAATAAGATTGTTGAAGTTAATTCTGTTCAATCAACGCCTATCAAAAAGAATAAAAATAAAAATAAAGGGAAGGGTAAGAACAAGGAATAAAAAAATAATAATCCAAAATCTAATAAATCCAAATGCAGGCCGCTAATGAGAAAGAAAAATGTAAACCTCGTTACCCTTTCCTTATTCACGGTGATGATCATTACATGAAAGATTTTCTGAGACGTGCTGAGGTTACTAAGTTCTTCCAAGGGACCGGGAAACCTTCTACTCCTGTCATTTTGTCACAACCTTTCTCTTCTCAGCAAGAAGACCAATTGGGCATTCATGACCAAGCTTCTCCTTTCACATCATCGTATTTCCTTATGTGTATTGGTGACTCTAAAAATAGCGAAGTTGCAATCCAAACTCGAGCCAAAGATTACTCTCCGTCAAAAGATAAAGTTTATGATATGCCACCTTCGTTGGTTCAAACTTATTCTCCAACTTCACCTCCAAACAGTCCTCTTCATCTTGAAAGACCGAGTCTCGATACAGTACTTTTCCCTCCTCCCAAGGGTGTTGTTCGAAATTCTGCATTCAATCCTCATGCACATGCTTCCCAAAACTACAGTATTGTAGAAGACCTTGTGCAAGCACCCTCCGTGATGTTGCCTCTCGAATTCCTTCAGAGTTTTCCTTCTCAACGAAAGGCACTGTTAAAGTACATTGGTGGAATTGATCCCACATATACTAATTTAATCATCTTTGATGTAACGTCCCCGAGCATCCATGCTGGGCCATGCTATGCCAGAGAACTCTTACGTTCTCTCTGTGGAACATATTGTAACATACCCAACATCTAACTGAGCTATGCCACATAATGTTTTTCAATTGCATGTAATTATAATACATATGCACACATAAGTCTTGCAGAAGCACACACACACACACACACACACACACACACACACACACACACACACACACA
>ML776645.1:1954248-1970569 GCA_009831015.1 Picea engelmannii
ATATATATATATATATATATATATATATATATATAAATGTAGACAGACAAATACATTATGTAAATGCACAGATTCATACTAAAATGACAGTAAACATATACATGCAACATATACATGAAAAACCCATAAATTTACAGAGAGTTATAAACACACATAGATAAACCCGTAAATATAAGCACATGAAAAACAATGCAACATGTAAATTTATCACCCAGATTGGCACTTATCTTGGTAAGAATGTCACCAATTGCGTGAAAAACTTCCATGAACCTCCCAACCTTAGACCACACTGTTCATCACTCTCAACAGTGAGTCACCCCTGAGCTGGGACTAAACTCTACTTGGGTAAAGGGATTCCTTACCAGGCTAAAGGATCATACAGGGATGATTTTAAGGATGGTAATTTATTTTAAAATGTAGAAACCTTGGCGAATATTTATTATCCTTCATATGTCAACTATAAATGTTTGGCGATAGTTTTGTAAAAATATTCAAATTTCTAAGGATTTAATATAGTTTTTATAAATTTTTGGCGATTTTTAAGGTAAAATCATTTTATCCTATAGAATTTAGGAGAATCATTTTTAAAATAGCGAATCTCGTTTTTGGAAAAAACATGGAAAATTAGCACATGACTGAAATTTAGCCCCTAAAATCATCCATGGGATCATAGACAACAAGAAGGATTATGTCTCAGGTGCCAACTCAAAATAAAAACCCACAATCCCTCATTCCCCACATGCCTGTCCCACCTAGGAAGTGTGCCCCTTCTCTTCTCAACAATCCTTCAGTTGCCCCACTCCTTTCCAGGCTTCAACAATAGGCCGGACATGAAGTGTCAGAGCACTATAGCTACAGTTCAACACCTTCAAGAAATCAATCCCCAACAATTCTCTCACCCAGAGAATTTCTCACATGCCTGACAACCCTCTTCTTTAGTCCAACTCCTAAGCTAACCAGACACACCAACAAAAATGGCTATGGATATCGGTTCAGGTACAATCATGAAGATACAAAGGATAACTCAATGGGTGTGTATACTCATGGATGATTGACTTCATGGATGAATGATGGTAGGAATAATGGAAAAGCTGATAGGAATGAACTAAGTCCCAACAATATGTATGCATGTCCCCAACTTGACACTTGTCATGTTGGGAGATACTTTGGCCCACTTGTACCCAACTTTAGAACTTAAGATAAATAATTATCCATAATTTATGATTAAAGAAATATTAATATAATATTCCTTTTTGGCTTAAGATCCCTAGCTTAGCCCCTTTGCTTAAATTAGCCCCTCCCCTTCCCTAACCAGTGGAGTTTAGTCCCTCATATCTTTCATCGTGGTCAGTTTGTGCGCAACGATGTATTTATATTAATTATGAGACATGTACAAAAACATGTGCACTGGCCTTTAACATCTATGATCTCTATCCTAATAAAACATAAGCATCTTAGCTTATAATAACTAGCTCACCAGCCTATAAAACATAGCATATGCACAAAGGCTCACTGGTCTCACAATTGCGCGCACTCAAGTTGTTGCATGTGGTATCCAGGAACGTGCACACTTCCTTATTTTACTGCACAGTACATTGTTACACATGATTTTGGTCATCTTTGTGATGTATTAACAATGGTGTACTCAGGTTCCCAACAAGAACTTTCTCCTGAGAAAAGTGGCATTTATCTCCTTCCAGAAAACATATTTTCAAAGTGAGTTTGTAGGCTACATATGGCCTAGGGTGCGATAATGACCCATTCTCGCAGGCCACCTTCATCTAGGGTGCAAACTTCTCGCAGGTAGCTCTATACATAGGGTGCGAACTTGTTTTTTATCTTGGAAAAGAGAAGAAGTCTCGAGGGTTCTAGAAGCGACTCTTCGAGAAAATGAGTTGGCATTCGTATGGTTGTCATTTTACTGGCTTCTCTGATTTGGTGGGATCATTCTCATCCATGTAACCATCTCACCCTCTCATATATATATTGAAAGGATTCTCATGGAAAAGGTTACGCAAGATTAATTGAAGAATTGGTGAAGGAATTGTGTGAAGAACCCTGCTTGAACAGAAGCTTGGAGACTCTAGTAGGTCTATCAAGAGGAATTGGATCTTCTTCATGCAAGGACAGAGCAAGTGTGTGTGCTGGAACCAAGAGTCACCAAAAGGAATCTTGCGACATCAAGGCGATCAGGTTGTATCTTCTACTTTCAATTAATATGATACAACAACATGTCATTTTCCCATAAAGTCATTCTTACTTTATTGTGTAATTCCTTGATCATACACATAAGTTGATGATTGAATACATTTTTCTATCTTCACTTTGGTTGGTTTGTGTTGTATTGGTCTTGACCTCACGAGAGCACCGGAGCGAAGCGGGAGAAACAAAGACCTAAGGAAGCGATACAAAGGTATGTCACTTGTTCCTCCTTACTAGCTAATTCAATGGTCGTAACTTAGGGAAAGAGTCATGTCCTGTCCTGTTTTTTTCTAGATCTAGGTGGATCTAGGGAGATCTGTTAGTGTCTGCACCTATTGATTAGTCCGATAAAAAAATTGGCGACTTCGTTGGGGATGCAAACCATTTTTTTGGTGGTTTTTGGTGTTTTTCCTTGGCCATTTTCTCTTGCCTTACCTTTCTTCATTTCTATCAATATCCGAGTCTTCAAGAAACTTTGACAGACTCTCTGGGTCTAGAAGTCCCTTCAAAATTTTTGTCTTTTTCCAAAAAATTTCCTAGTTTCAAGCCTTCTCGCACTTAACCCCTCTGTGGCCTACGAGAACCCATTGAGTTCGCACTCTGCCTTTCAGTCCAGTGCAATATTCTCACACTCTTCTTGAAGCCAACCTACGAGAATGCTCCATTCTCGCACTGTACATTACTGATAGCCTGAGAACCCATTTTTAAATTTTTTTTGGAATTAGGGCTTTTGTATGCTCAGATGCCTAGATTTGTGTAGGTGTCTGATAAGAACTTGTTAGACCACTGGTTGATTGTTTCTTGACTTCAGATTTTGTGCACGATTAGTCTTCGGAAATCAAAGGCTCTTCTTGTCCATCTTTTTCTCAACTCTCATCTCTTAACTTTTCTTAACAAGGATGCAATCCATGATCCTGGAATCTGAGTACTTGTTTGGTTAGGAGCCGGTGATCGGTTTGAAAGTTGGGATTGTTTGTCTTTCTCATTTGCTCATCACTTGGAAAATCATTGTTCTCATGCAATTGAAAAGACTAGTCTTGTCTTCTTGTCATTTTTGTCTTCATTGAAAGATTGGTTTGGGTTTTGTTTGTGGCTTTTCATTAGTTATTGGTTTTCCTTACTTTCACCACCATGGTGTGGTTCTTTTTGAAAACTAATTTTTTTTTTCTTTTTAAAAGAATTTTCATTTTGAAAATATTGGAAATCAATTGTTGAAATAGAACAAATAGAGAATTGTCATTGTTATGTGATCCGTTGAAGATTTCATTTTAAAAAAGATTGTATATCATAGTTCAAGATTGTTCCGGAACACTTCTCTTTCCCTCCCGTACATAGGATTCATCCAGTGAAAATTGATATATTTCATTCCTATCTATGCATTGCTGGGTCAGAGTCTCACACACCATCGGTTTCATCTGCGTTTCCTTTTAGTAACAACAACACTTAATAATATTGCGCAATTTTAAAAATTTAACTAGTAACGCTTTTCTAGGACTCTATTACACCAAAAATTAGCTAGGCTATAGCTTTGGAATAGGCAGAGAGATACACTCTCCAAATCACAAAACACACAATAGCATCTTGTGTTAAGGAGTGTCAAATTCCAGTTACAACGTTTTGTCCTAGGAAGCCCTTCTCAGACAAGGGTCAAACCCAAGGTTGCATTGATATTAACAGAGTTACTCACCCTGCTTCATTGATATCGGTGTAGAGATTGCACATATTATGGGGGTCACTTGGAGGTATACCCACAATGATGAGTGGAAGCCTCTCAAGTTGATTTCGGGCTAGATACCCTACCTTTGCATGTGGATCAGACTGTCGACTATCCCCCCAGGCTTTATTGTTGTCGGTGGTAACCTTAGTGGCCTATCGTCTTAGGATCTTACACAAGGTGACTGTGAAGGGGAAATTCTTCATGGTACTTGGAATCAATGTTGGCCAAACTCACTCGGGCTCCTTGGAGGGTATACCCATGATTATGTGTGGGAGCTTGCACCAGAGTGTAAGTCCGTTAAGTAGGTCGTCAACGTAACTTTTCCACCCTAGCCCCGCCCCTTCTCATCTCATTGTTGCGACGTTGGATTTCATCACCAACTAGTGACTTCATCATTAGAAGGTCTTGTTTTCTTGGTATTGTTTCCTAGATTCTATTTACTAGCGCATGCTGGTTGTTTACCCAAGTTGACCACATAATTTTCTTCGTAAGTTTGTAACTCGTTCATAATAGACCCTCCACGTCATTCATGTAGAATGCAGGGCTTATCTCCAGAAAATATGGAAGGTTCTCAACCCCTGCCTACAAGCTCACCAGAGGGCTCTCCTCAACAAAGTGAAATCCAAGACGTCACCACTCCACAAGTGGAAAGAACTGACTCTCTAGAACGGTTCTGAATTAACAATTCTCGAGAGGACTTTCGACTTCACCCCGATTCTGAGAGACATATTATGCGAGTGAATTCTTCCGGAGACTTAGTTGTTTTGTCTTCTGGATCACCGACCAGACCTTTTCCAGGACTTGAGGGCCAAGATCCTTTTTGGTATGCTGGCATTTTTAGACGGGATCTCTTTGGCTTAGGAGTAGGCATTGAAATCACCATCTCACCTGCGTTCCTCGAAACCTCTGACCCAGACAAAGTACCTTTTACTACTGCTTATTATTTTCCTAGTACAGAGGCTCCGCTAGCTGACCACATCTTGACCCTCCCTTTAGAAATGGTCCATTACACAGATACTACAAGTATTCACACCGAGATTATAGCGGCTAGTCAAGCCCCCATTGGCACACCGCTCTCACCCAATGTCACCCCAACAATTCCACCTGGATACCATGCATTGAATGCTTCTATTCCCACTCCTACGCAAACCCCATCCAGAACTCCTAGTGGTCCCTCTTCTTCTGGGCACTCTCCTCCCAGCTTCATTTCGACACTTCCTCAACACCCTTTCGAAGGACCTTTTCAATCCTCTATCAGTAGCACCAATCCTAGTGGCACGATCCCGTCATTCACACCAAATTATCAGATTCCCATTGGTGGAAAATTTCACCAAGGAGATTTGACTCAACCCCCCTTTGTAGGGAAAATTCCTATTGGAACACAAATCCAAATTGGAACACAACCCCTAATTGGAACTCAACCCCCGATTGGAGGACAACCCCCACCGACCCCACCCTATGGACAAAACATCCCTCCATCCTTGGCCCAGTATTGGAATCATTTGATACAACATAATCCTCAATCGATTGGGGGGAAATAGCTTCCAACTACATCCATTATACCCCCTAGTATAGGCCAACCATATCCAGGTACGTCCAATCCTATTTGGGGCTCGAATGCTCAAGCTCACGTCCCAGTTCAAGGATACAATCCCATGAGCTACTTTCCTCCACAACAACCGCCGAATATGCCTAGGTCTTCGCATTATATGCAGACTACTTATGGTCCCACTGGTTTTTCGACGGGACTCCCTCCCCAAAGCCCCTAATACCCATATGTGAATAGAAAGTTACCCTTTCTGGCCACTTTGGACCTCCCAGATATGTCGAGGATTTTAAGCAATTCAATCCATCACTCTCACCAATGGCCCTCTATACCAACCAAGCTACCATATGACATCCCTAAATTCGATGGCAAAGTAGGAGAGGACCCAAACAATCACATCATGACTTTTCACCTCTGGTGCTCATCCAAATCCTTGATGTATGACTCTATACGTTTACGTCTTTTTCAACAAACTCTTACAGGTTCTACCGCGAAGTGGTATATAGAATTACCACGAGGTTTCTTCGCCGAATTCAACACCCTAGCTATAGCTTTCCTCACCCACTACCAGTTACCCATACGTTATGAAATGGGGACCAAGATTTTGAGTTCTTTCAAACAAAACAAAGCCACTCATATATCCGATCACATTCATGAGTGGTGACAGAGATGACGTCTCATCAAACTTGAACTTTTCGATCAGATGCTGGCATAGTGGTTCACAAAATCATTTGTGAACAACATCGGTCGTGACATCGCCATGGGTGGAGTTGTCACGAAATAATAGGCCATAAGTCATGCTCAATACCTTGACCTCGTTTAATCACAAACAGATACTCTTTACAACTTACTCCCTGATGCACCTCGTCCTTCCACTTCTGCCACTTCAACTACTCCAGTTGCTTCTCATGCCGCTGACGGTGTGATTGGCACTTTCCATGCCCAACCACATTCTGCCTCAAGCAACAACCCCAAACCCATTTGTGATAATGTTCAAAATGCTCTGTCTCTTACCTCTCCCACCGACAATACTTATGAGGTAAATGTTGTTCAATCTACCCCAACTAGTAAAAAAAAATCTAGAAAGGGAAAAGGTAAGAATAAGGAGGAAAAAAATACTTCGCAAGTAGAGAGAACCAAAACTCCACCTGTTGACGATAGGGATAAGCGCAAACCTCGATAGCCTTGTCTTATCTGTGGTTATGATCACTACACGAAGGATTTTCCATGACGTGCCAAGGTTACTAAGTTCCTCCAAGGGGCCCCGAAACCACCCACTCCAGCCATTTTGTCCCAACCCTTCCCCTCTCAACAATAGGCCCAATTGGTCATTCATGACCAACCTTCCCCTTCTACTACGTCCTATGTATTAATTTGTATTAGCGATTCAAAGAAGAATGACATCACACCACTCGAGCCAAAGATTATTCTCCCTCTAAAGAGAAGGTTGATGTTATACCTCCTTCAGTGGTCCACCATATCCCACGAATCCACCTACCAACGGTCCTCTTCATCTCAAATGACCGAGCCTTGACACAGTTCTTTGCCCCCTCCAAAGGGCATCGTTCATAAATCGACTTTCAATCCTTATGCTCGTGCTGCCTAGAACTATAAATTTTTTGAAGATCTAGCTCGAGCACCTTCCATGATGTTAGCCCTCGAAGTCCTTCAAAGTTGTCCCACACAACAGAAGGTACTATTGAAAGCTATCGATGGAATTGACCCAACGGACATGAATTTAATAATTTTTGACTTGGGAGATCACATTCCCAGGTTACCCCCTCAACTCACATTCCAAATCCAAGTGATTGTCTCCGACAAAAACATTTGTAGAACTGTTATCGACGAAGGTGCCTCGACATGTGTCATGTCTGTTACCTGTTGGAAATCCATCGACTCTCCCTCTTTGATTGAATCCCATAACACACTCAAAGCCTTCAATGGCTCTGGTTTTAAGCCTTACAGTGTCCTCCCTTCATTTCTAATCATGCTAGAAGGCAAAACGGTCCAAGTCGAAGTGGAAGTCTTTGATGCTCCTCTCGATTACAATCTTCTGCTTGGCCATAGCTGGATCGATTCCATGCACGCAGTTGTGTCAACTCTTTTTCATGTTGTACGTTTCCCACATCAAGGGAAGGTAATTACCGTCGACCAATTAGCCTTATTTAACTCGGATACATGTACTGGAAACATACCGTTCATCGCCAAAACTCCACCAGGTTACGAGAACGTCGGTGTAGGTATTCTCAAAGACTCTTCGTTAATGGGTACTTTCCCCATTCCACCGCTCGATGTTCCACACTCGTCTCTCGGTTCAATCAACATGATCTCCACCTCGATTCATGGAACCCATGCATCTCATGACCCATGGATGGTACCCAAACCTGACGATCATCTTCGTTACGACGACGAAATTCCTTTAAGTCCGGTCGAATCCGCCTTTCAGGCCATTCAATCGACAACCCCTTCTACCCCCTCTCTTGGTGAATTATCTCTAGATCCTTTTCACGTCATTTTTCCCACAAACGAGATGATTATGTCTGTCATGGAAGAAACCCATTGGAATGATGGACATCACTGTTCCATCCTCTTCCTAGAACAACACACCATCTAGAGATACCAACGGATCTCGACCCCCTCGACCGTTGTCGTTATTTCAACCATTCCCGAGTCCACACATGATGTGTTTTTTGAAGGGAACTTAAGAAATATCTCACCCACTATTCCCCTCGACATATCCATCAAACCTGGAATTGTCAAAAATGTGCATATCGGAGCTTCGTGTTCCCCTGATGAAATCGTCACCTACAAATTGCTTTTCAAAGAATTTTGTGACGTCTTCGCCTGGAACTATGAAGAAATGCTGGGTATCGACCCTAACATTGTGATACATGAAATTAAGACATACCTAGATGCTAAACCCATCCGGCAACGCCTTCATCTAGTTCACCCACGTAAAGCGGCTGCTATCAAACTTGAAGTCGAGAAACTTCTCAAATACAAATTTATTTACCCGGTGGCCCTCACTGACTGGGTTTCCAATCTTGTCCCGATCGACAAGAAACAAGGTACAATCCATGTATGCATTGATTATAGGGATATTAACAAAGCTTGTCCTAAAGACAACTTTCCTACCCTCTTCGTCGATCAAATTGTCGACGATTGCGCCGGAAGTGAAATCTTCTCTCTGATGGATGGTTTCTCCGGGTATAATCAAATCAATATTGTTCCTGAGGATTAACACAAAATCGCTTTCATTTGTCCATGGGGCACTTTCGCCTATCAGAAACTTCCTTTCGGTCTAAAGAACGTTGGCGCGACTTTTCAACGCACCATGTCTTATGCCTTCCATGATATCAAGCACATCATGTAGCAATATCTTGACGACTTACCCGCTCATTCTATGCACCGGGTCGATCATCCAATCCACCTCCGAGCCATTTTCCTCCGCTGTTGGTTTTACCATATACGCTTGAATCCTCACAAATGCGTTTTCTGTGTAGAATCCGACCGACTTCTAGGCTTTATTGTTTCACGTCATGGGATCAGGGTAGATCCTTTAAAGGTCGAGGCAATTCTCAATCTCCCTCCTCCTACACTTCGCCAGTTACAAAGTTTGCAAGGGAAAGCAAAATTTCTTCATCGTTTCATCCTGAACTACGCCGAGATAACTCTTGGATTTACGCGACTACTCAAAAAGGGGTCTGAGTTCATATGGGATACCATCACAAACAAATCCTTCGAAGCTTTGAAACAGTCCCTTGACACGTGCTCCGCTTCTCTTCCCCCCCGATTACAATTGTGATTATTTCCTCTACCTCTCCACCTCAGATTACACCATCGCTATGGTTCTCATCCAAGAGGATGATTCTCATGATGAACATGTTATCTATTACTTGATTCAAAGTCTAATGCCTATCGAAACCAAGTATTTACATGCCGAAAAACTAGCCTTGGTAGCCGTCCAAGCAGTTCAACGTTTCTGGCACTATATCCTCTCTCGTAAGACTACGATAATTTCTAACTACAACCCTATGCAACAATTTCTCACACGTCAATTGCTAGGGGGAAAGTACTCCAAATGGATCATGATACTCCAGGAGTTTGACTTGGAATTCGAATGAGCTAAGTCCAAGAAGTCCTTAGTGTTTTCTGAGTTGATATGCGACTTTCCCTACTCTGAAACGAAAAATGTAGCAGTCGATTCATTACCTGATGAATCCCTTTTCCTAATTAGTTTTGATGATCTTTGGTACGACGATATCATCATATATCTCCAAACCTAGACTTTCTAGCCAAATTTTTCCAGTACTGACCGACGTCGAATACGCTACCAAGCCCGTCAATATATTATCCTCGGGGATACTCTTTATCGTCGTGGGATTGACTCATTTTTTCGACGCTGCCTCACGTTCGACGAAGCCGAGAAGGCCTTAAATGACTGCCATTCTGGATCCTGTGGTGGTCATATGTCCGGGGATGCTACTGCCCAGAAGATCTTATGAGCAAGGTATTTTTGGCCTTCTTTATTTAACGATTGCATAATCGCCATCCAAAAATTTCACGCTTGTGAGGCCTATAATGATAATATATGCTCACATCCTACTCCTCTTCACCCTGTGGTCTCTGTTGGTCCCTTTGAGAAATGGGGTATCGATTTCATGACATGTCACCCCCACTTGGTCGAGGGGCATGGATACATTATTGTAGTCGTAGATTATTTTACGAAATGGGTCGAGGCTATGCCGACTTTTGAAAATACTGGAAAGACCGCAACATTATTCATTTTCAATCACATCATAGCTCGTTTTGGTGTTCCTCAGGCTATTTTCACTGATCACGGTAGCCACTTTAGAAACTTCATGATGTCCGAACTCATTGAAAATTTGGGTCTTCGCCATGAAAACTCAACGCCCTATTACCCACAATCCAACGGCCAAGTCGAAGCGATTAATGAAGTTCTCATAACCATGCTTCGACGAATGATAGGGATTCACAAAAAAAGTTGGCACAAAATGTTGTTTTCAACATTGTGGGATTATAGGACATCCGTTAAGTCCACTACTGGGTTTACACCTTTTCGGTTAGTCTATGGTCTATAAGCCATCCTCCCGATTGAATGCGAGATACCCTCTTTAAAACTAGTCGTCAAACTCCTACCAAACACTTCTGCAGAAGAAGAACGTCTGTTGTATCTCATGCGATTAGACAAAACTCGACACAACGCTACCCTAATTATAGAAGCCCAAAAGAAATGTGTCAAGTCCCAATACGACAAACATGTCAAGCCTCACATTTTCTTCGAAGGAGATCTGGTTCTCCTCTACGAACAAGATCGAGATATGCTAGGAGCTAGAAAATTCGAAGCCATGTGGCAAGGTCCTTATATCGTTAGACGAGTTTTGGAGAAAGGAGCCTACGATTTAGTAGATTATGATGGTATCCCTTTGAGTGAACCCAGAAGTGGGTTGTACTTAAAGAAGTACTATGCATAAGATCACCTGTGCACGAGTACTTGTATTTTATTGTATCATACTTCTTGTGTGTTATTGTAGTATGTTTTTTTTTCGTTATCTGGTCTCTACTCTTATGACGTGTTGTGTTTGGTTTCCAGATGTCAGAGTATTCACTACCCCACATTGGCTTCACTGATGGCACTAGTCGTAGTACTCAGAACCTTGCTTCTGCTGCATGGGAAATTTACGCCCCTACAAACGAACTTATCACTCTATGAGGTGTGTGCCTCGGTCGTGCGACCAACAAAATTGCAGAGTATAGCGTCGTTATCGAATTGTTGATTGATGTTATCTCACTCAGTATCCGTCACTTGGTTGTGCAACTTGATTCACAGCTCGTAGTACTACAGTTAAGTAATGTCTATGCTATTCGAAGTCCTACTTTGTTATGGATATATTTGTGAATTCACCTCTTGGAACGTTATTTTGATTATATTGAGTATCAGCATATTCCTAGATGTCTAAATACATTAAATGATGCATTAGCTAATTATGTATTAGACAAACAGTTGGGTCATTTATAAATCAATCACATCACAAGTATCACACAACATAAGATAAGACGGTAGATGCCGTATGTATATATAACGATCAAAAAGTTTTTTACAAAAAAGTTATGTCTGAGGACCAAAATTTTAAAATCTGAAGCTAATAGCTTCTACAAAGTAATGTCATGGATGAAGTTCATGGTAACACATGACTACCCGGGCAACCCTACGAAGCAGTCAGCCAACAGACTTTGACACGCCCACCGTATGACGTTTATAATGTCGCGGGACCTCTCTAAGAGGCATGTCCAGAATGTCTACAGTCAAACCCTCTAAGTTTTGTTCCACTACCTCATAATCTTCAACATCCCATTGTGGCACTGGAGCCACCTCTCCTCGTCGCTGAATAGGAAATGTACCTGGAGGTCGATAAGGCCCCACGTCTGTGTCGTCAAAGAAGAATTTTTGTAATTAGACCTCAGACAAACATAAAAACATTTGCATATGATAAAATTCACAAAAACATTTAAAAAGTAAAAAATGTGTACTTCTTATCGAGATCTCCCCACTGAGCGCCCTCAGGCAGGGCCAAGTCTAGATCCCCTCGAAAGTCTAGCCCAACATAGGCATAATCATCGACCATCAGCATCTGTGGTCGCAACCAGTCAAAGAAGGAATCATTGTATTTGATGATTGGTCCAGCTACATGTCGGGCGATGAGGTTACACCACCTCAACATCCTCAGATCCTCTGGAGCCAGTAAACCCCACTCAAACTGCAACCTTAGCAAGGGAACCCTCTCAAGAAAGAAGGACACCAAGAATGACCCATACCCAAATTGCTTTAGGTCGCCTCTCCTGCATTTAGTCAACTACCTCTTCACGATACGAAGGACCGCGTCTAACCAGTTAAAAACCTGAGGCTCAGTACACTCTATGGCGTACTAAAAGTAGCTCTGGAGAGCCATGTGTGGAGCAGGGCTCCCAGCCATATGAGCAATGGTGAAAAAAATAGTGTGAAGGGTCAAATCCTGGACCCCCCAAATGGCCACTTTCCCTTTGCTTCTTTCCGCCTCCGGAACACAATACTGACGACAATATTCACTCATAGGAAACCCACCACCTCGACTACCAATCAAGCTAGCGTGGTACCCATGTTGTGACAGTCCTGTCAAGAAATAAACGTCCTCGATATCCAAGGACAATGTGTGGACCCCTACATGGAATACTTGTTAGTCCATGTCCCACATATGAACGAGGTACTCCAACAGCCTGACTTGGGCCCTCATAATCAGGATCCGAAAGAATTTTAGGATACCACAGTCTCACAAAGAGACAATGGTGCACGGGTTATTCCTGGCAATAGCATCATCTTCTTCATGCTCTCTTTCACGCCATTCCAGAACCATGGCGATAGCCAAATTCCTGCACAAGAACCATAAGAAGAAGGTCAACGACTCTCTTCAACCATTGGTACATTTTTCATTAAGAAAACATTAAAGAAATTTTCCATTTTCCGGTTCTCGCAAGTGCCCCTTTGGCACAGTGTGAGGTTCTTGAAGGTTCCTTTGGGGCCACCTGTGAGAATCATGAATTCTCGCAAGTCCCATGTGGCTAGCCTGCGAGAATTCCTGAGTGCAAATTTGAGCCCTAAAACAAGCTCAAAAACTTGAAATTTACCAATGAAAATAAAAAATTGAACCATGAAAAGATAGAAGACAAGGAGTTTACCTCACTACCGGAGACATTTTTCCAAATGGTTTCTCATACCTTCCGCAATCAAGCGCCGAAATTCAAGGGCAAAACAGGGGTTTTGGGCTAAAATCTTGGCAAAGTTACAATGACTATGGTAAAAGGAACTTTTACCCACTTATATTTACTTTTTACCTTTTTTGTTGGTTTTTATAATTGTTTTATTTATCAAACCTAATGCCTAATACCCCTATGAGTGCGAATTTTTGTAAACATGATGACTTTGACGTCCATACACAGGGATACATATATTTTTTCTCTTTTTCATCGCATGTTTGAATTGCTTTTTATGGTTTTTTGCACAAAACCTCGAGCTTGGTCTTTGTCCATTCTCACGCTCGAAAATACATGAGAACGTAATCGAGCACACTTTTATCACTTTTTCAGGCTCAACAAGGTTGTACGAAAAATGAACCCCTTGGAGTCCTCTTTAAGCTCTTTTTAGACTCTCTAAACATGAAAAGATTGTCGAGTGACCTTGCTATTTTCACGGTCGTTAAAGTATTTGAAGAAAGCATCTATTGAGAAATAATTTATCTCTTTTTCAGTATCATCAAACTATTTTACGAAAAAGGAACTAAGAGAGTTCTCTTTTGAGTGTTTTTCCAGACTCTATAATCATGAAAAACCTTCAAGTTTTCTATCTTTGGACTCGTTAAACAAACATCGAAAGACCCATAATGGGACCGAACCATTCCTTCCTAGGGTTTGTTAAACATACTCCAAAGGACTCATCCGAAGCATGAGCTTACATCAACAAGCATATGTTATCCTCCTCAAGCTTGCATAAAAATAAATAGGTACTCGCCAGAAATGGTGGGGGAAAATTTGGGAAAGGAATGTGTTTTCGTATTCATATTATTGGCAGTAAGTGTTGCTCTTGAACATGACACCCCCTTATTCATTATCTGAAGGCGGTTTGGGAAATCCATTTGTTTCCAGTGGTGATTTTAAGAACCCCCCCTAAATTTATATGTATAATAATTGGGCAAATCTCCATGATACATAGGAAAAATTGAAGGCTATTTTATGAATAATATAATATGTATATATAATTTTTTGGCGAATCTTTTAGTCAATAATATAATCTTGTAAAATCTTGGTGAATCTTTCACTGAATTATAAAATCTTGTAAAATCTTGGCGAATCTTTCACTTAATTAGTAAAACCTTTAAAGTCTTGGTGAATTTTTTGTAAAGAAGTCTTCTTCCTTGTCCCGTATGCTGGCCTAGTTAATATATCATAGAATTCATATGCCATATGATGGATGATATAATAGAAGGTGTTCTGGCATAACCTGGGTCTCAGAAATTTGCAGCTTGTGTGTAAAGATCCACGGTATCCACTTTTGCATCTACTTTTGCTGGTATGAGTCTAGAGATATGCCAAAGTGTAATAAACCACTTATGAAATATAAAAATGCAATTTCCAGCATGTATGTAAATAAAAAGATAGTCATGGAACAACCAAATGTAAGCATCATTTATATTTTATACTTAAACTATCAGTAAATTCCATATAACATGGGTTTTTTTTCCATTTCAATGCATTAACACAATTCCTTTCTTCCTTTCTCCCTTCCCTCTTTCTTCCTGGCTTGGGAACTATCAATATTACTAATTTATACTCATGAAAACTAGTTTCAGTATATCTTTAAGTGCATAAATTCAAGATATTACAAATATCATAAACCAATGAATAGGGAATATATTGTTTCAAAAGGGTGCAAAAGTTGGCCTTCATTATGTGTTCTAAATGGTTTCTAAGACACTTTGGATCAAAAACATTGAATTGAAAGCATTGACATTTGCCAACTTCCAAATGTAGCATGCAATAAAGAAAGGAAATGTTTCTTTCGACAAAGTGCAACCTTAGTGCTTTCATCCTCAATTTGATTAATAAAATACCACTTAATACACCATACACAAGGGTAATAGGTCTAATCCAAAACATATCTTTTTCATCCCATACACAAGAATAAAAAGCCTAAGCCACCAAATCTTCAATAGGGAACCTTTCCTTAAAATGTATTGAATTCTCAATGACATTGGTCAAGCATCCGTTTTGTAAGCATGTAGATGTTAATGTTTATTCCATTATTATAGTTCTTTTCATTTAAATAGCAAACAAGAACATAAGAACAAGATCACTGAGAAATACACCATCACAAGAGACACAACATTTATCCCGGGAAACCCTCTAGGGGAAGAAAACCTAGAAAAACTTCCTTATTATAGATTGCCAATACAATGCCAAGAGATAACTCTAACCAATACAGAAAGTCCTCTCCAAAATATGTGCCACTCTTCTCTCTCTCTCTCCTCCAACTGGTAAATCGAAACTTGCCTCTCAGAATGAGCAAGTGAGTTGTGTGTCAAAGTGAGGTGTTGTCCTCTCTATTTATACAAGTCTAGCACGTGTGAAGTGTCTTCACTGGAAGGGCCGACTTCTTACTCTGGGTGGGTAAACCCACCTTTATTATATTTCTGGGTCTCAATAATAACTGCTGGGGTGAACTTCTTATTCTGCCTATTACGTTTGTCTGTTGACCAATCTGCAAAAGGGGATTTGGTCCTATTACAATAATCGACATGATCAATCCACAATGGGGATTGATCCTATGAATAATATATCATTAATAATAAGAATACACTTTGCAGTTACATTATTTCCACACTCCCCCTTAACAAGAAGGGTATTCTTCAACAACATCAAGTGAGAGAGGTCTACATCATCATTGGCATCAGGAGGACAATATCGTCAATATCATCTTCGAACATTGGCTGGCATATCTATAAGTCATCGAAATTTTTCTTCATCGGAAACATCGTCATTCTCAAAGGAATGCACTCATCATTTGCATCAATATGGATTAGTATAAAAACTAATACATCATCATCATCATCACAACAATATGCTGGCTCATCATCACAATGCTAGACTGGCTTTACGTCACATCTATCTAGCTGGAAGCACATTGCTAGCCTCATCTTATCATCTTTCTTTATGTCACAACCATCAGGTCGGAAGCAAGGAGCACATCATATTTCTTTATGTCTGATGATTTGGTCAGAAGAAAGGAACACATCATCTTGCTTTAC
>ML776645.1:1988904-2016001 GCA_009831015.1 Picea engelmannii
TCATTAGCCCATAATTTATTTTAGGGTAAAAATCGTGTACAGGGTTAGCCCATGTTTTTAGGAGGGATAGAGGAAAACAAATTATATTTAGCCCCTGAAATTTGGAGGAACAAGCTTCCATTAGCCAAATTTCTAGAAATATGAGAATTTATGATAGCTTCTTCACCCTGCCATTTGGTAAAATCGAGGTTTATGGTTTAATTTCACCTCGATTTTGTGGTATGGGCAGTGGGCACTCAACACTGGGTAGCTACAGCCTACAATCTTCCCTTTGCCCGATTTCCACACACAGCTTGTGAATGGGTTTCAGTCACTTACTGCTGAACTTTCTCATTATATTCTAGCCATTCTTTCTCATTATATTCCAGCCATTCTTTCTGAGCTGTGATATTTGACCTGTATTTTTCGTGTATTGCATATGATAAATTTTGCTTGCTTGTATTCTTTACCCGCTCTTTTTTATAGGATGGTATTAGCGTTGCATTTGTGTAATGCTTCCATCTTTAAAGCAGTTGTAAAATGGTGTAAAAGGGCCTTCAAATGACTTCGCGCACACTAAATTCAACCTGTACACCCATATTTACCATGTGGAGAAACAACACAAGGTAAATCATTCTTCACACACTTTAAAACCACTGTGTATCACTTCTCTATCGCGCCAATAACTTGCGTGCACTACTTTTGTGTCACGCACCAATATCCACCACGGACAGTTTTTGTACTGCGCGCTAATATCCACTACACGCAGTTTTTGTAATGCGGGAAGATATTCCGCGCACATTTCACTCGACACATTGCACCATTCCAAAGTTTAGTATGTCTCCACCATGCATTAAAACTCTGTGCGCACCACTAACTAAGTTGTCGCGCAACATCATGTAACCACATTGCCTGCGTAACTACCAAACTCCACTGTGTTATGAAAATACTACGCACACCACGCGTGCCATTATTATGAATGTGCACATCACACACACTTATTATGCGTATGCACATAGCGCAATGCCAAATTTAGCATGCACACCCACACACCAAAATTTTTCCGCGCGATGCCAAAATTTAGCACACACACCCGCACACTAACATTTTTTCGCGTGGTGCCAAAATTTAGCGCGCGCACCAGAAAACCAATATTTTTCTGCGTGATACCAAAATTTAGCTTGCACACCCACACACTAACATTTTTCCGTGCGACATCGAAATTTAGCGTGTGCACCAGCATGCTAATATCTTGTCGCACAGTGTCGAATTTTACCTATCACAAGCTTTTCCCTGTGCATCATGCATTTTTAGTGCTCCCACCTGTGCACATTCACCTTTATGCGCATCAAATCCTCGTGGATTTTGCTGCAGAAATTAGGCCTTTTTCCTAACTTTTTCCTCAATTTACCATAGACATTCTACAACCATGAAATTCGTTCATTTCACCCCGATAACACCAATTCAACCTCTGCAACAACAAATCATTGTGGGTTGACATTTATGGAACAAATTTCCCCAAAATCAATTCACGAATTGAGAATTTTAATTATAAAACTCGCTCCAACTTTCATGGCTTCACTATGACTTCAAATTCGACCAATTCTGGGTCCGAATTTGCTAGAACATATATTAAATCGAGAATATCTCATCACTTGGCTGAATTTCTCCATTTTCTCATGAATTTAACAAAAGAAATTGGGGCTTTTCCCAATTCCACCTCGTTGTTTCCAAATATTACCGTGGACGCTCTACAAACTAAAATTTGGCCTATTCGAAATAAATCTTCTGTGAAATTTTGTGTCAAATCAACTTGCTCGGCCCATCCAGGCTCACTGTTGAAAACTGAAGCTCTGATACCATGTTGTAACGTCCCCATCCATCCATGTCGGGCTACGCTACACCAGAGAACTCTTACATTCTCTCTGCGGAACATATTGTAACATACCCAACATCTAACTGAGGTATGCCACATAAATTTTTCGAACTGGATGCAATTAAAATACATATGCACACATAACTCTTGTGGAAGAATATATATATAAAAACATTTACAAACAAATACCTTGTGTAAATGAAGAGATTCATACTAAAATGACAGTAAACATATACATCCAACATATACAGGAAATACCCATAAATTTACAGACAGTTATAAACACACATAGATAAACCCATAAATATAAACACGCAAATAACAATGCATCATGTAAATTTATCACCCAGATTGGCACTTATTTTGGTAAGAATGTCACCAATTGCATGCAGACCTTCCACAAACCTCCCATCCTTAGACCATATTGTTCATCACTCTCAACAATGAGTCACTCCCGAGCTGGGACTAAACTCCACCCGGGTAAAGGGATTCCTAACCAGGCTAAAGGCTCATAGACAACAGGAAGGATTCCATCTCAGGTGCCAAATCAAACTAACAACCCATAGTCCCTCATTCCCCACATGCTTTTCCCACCCAAGAAGTGTGCACCTTCTCTGCTCAACAGTCCTTTGGCTGCCCCACTTCCTTTTCGGGCTTTAGCAACAAGCCAGACAAAAAATCTCAAATCACTGTAGTTGCAATTCAACACCTTCAGGAAATCAATCCCAAAAAATTCTCTCACCCATAGAATTTCTCATGCCCCTGAAAACTCGCTTCCTCAGTCCAACTCCCAAGATAACCAGACACACCAACACAAATGGCTATGGATACCGGTTCAGGTACAATCATGAAGATACAAAGGATAGCTCAATGGGTGTGAATACTCATGGATGATTGACTGCATGGCTGAATGATGGAAAAGATGATAGGAATGAACTAAGTCCAAACAATATGTATGCATGTCCGCAACTTGACACTTATCATGTTGGGAGCTACTTTGGCCCACTTGTACCCAACTTTAGAACTCACGATAAATAATTGTCCATACTTTATGATTAAATAAATATTAATATAATATTACTTTTTGGATTAAGCACCCTAGCTTAGCCCCTTTCCTTAACTTAGCCCCTCCCTTTCCCTAACCAGTGGAGTTTAGTCCCCCATATCTTTTATCGTGGTCGGTCTATGCGCAACGATGTATTTATATTAGTTATGAGACATCTACAAAAATAGGTGCACTAGCCTTTAACATCTAGGCTCTCCCTCCTAATAAAAACATAAGAATCCTAGATTATCATAAATGGCTCACCAACCTATAAAACATATACTATACACAAAGGCTCGTTGGTCTCACAATCACGTGCACTCAAGTTGTTGCGCACGATATTCAGGAATGTGCACACTTCCTCATTTTACTGCGGAGTACATGTATGCACTATACCATGAAATGTGCATATAAAACGATGTCATACATCTCACCAGATTAAGTAGATTTGCATTTACATTTACAATTGGGCATGGCATAGGGATATTACATTTGACTTGGAAGACCACATTACAAAGCTTCCTCCTCAGTTATCATTTCAGATCCAAGTTTTTGTTAAGAAAAAGAAAATATGTAGAACTGTTATTGATGAAGGAGCCTTGACTTGCGTTATGTCCATCACTTCTTGGAAAGCTATTGGCTCTCCTACCCTCACCAACTCACACAATACACTTAATGCCTTCAATGGTACAAGTTTTAAACCTCACTGTGTTCTTCTGTTCTTGTCTATTATGTTGGAAGGTAAATCGGTCAACATCGAGGTTGAGGTATTCGATGTAGCTCTTGATTATAACCTTTTACTTGGCCATAGCAGGATTTATTCCATGCATACAATTGTGTCTACCCTTTTCCGTGTCCTACGTTTCCCACACCAATGAAAGTTCGATACTGTTTACCAACTGGCCTTCTTTAATTCCAATTCTCATACTAGCAACGTTCCTTTTATCTTGAAGACACCTCTTGGTTACGAGAATGTTGGAGTGGGTATTTTGAAAGATTCAACTTTGATGGGTACTTATCCAATCCCACCACCTGAAATTCCCCCTCTTTTTGTTGCCTCTATTAACATGTTATCCACCACTATTCATGAAACTCCTGAGTCATATGATCCATCAATAGTACCTAGCCCTGGTTATTACCTTCGTTACGACAACAAAATGCCTTTAAGTCTGGTCGAATCCACTTATCAAGTTATTCAATCGACAACCCCCACTCCCCCTTCTCTCTCTGATTCATCTCCTGATTTGTTCCATGTGATATTTCCTACTGATGATATGATCATGTTAGTAATGTCTATGGAAGATACTCCATGGGATGATGGGCATCATTGCTCCATTCTCTTTCTAGAACATGATACCATAGAGAGATACCAATGGATTTCGACTATGTCAACCGTTGTTATTTCTTCAGTTCCTGAGTCAACACACGATGTCTTATACAAAGGGAAATTGAGTAACATTTTGCCTACCGTTACTCTTGAAATATCGATTCAACCTAGAGTCATGGAGAATTTTCATATCGAGGCCTCCTATTCTATAGATGAGGTCCACACGTATAAACCCCTTTTCCAAGAATTCCGCGACATTTTCACCTGGAGTTATGAAGAAATTACAGGTATTGATCCCAATATCGATGTGCATGATATTAAGACATATCTGGACGCTAAACCTGTTTGACAGAGACTTCGCCCAGTCCATCCATGTAAATATGCTACTATCAAGCTTGAGGTTGAAAAACTTCTTAAAGCTCGATTTATCTATCCTATGTCTTTGAATGATTGGGTATCCAATCTTGTTCTGATAAATAAGAAGCAAGGAACCATCCCTGTTTGTGTAGATTATAGGGACATAAATAAATCTTTTCCTAAAGACAATTATCCTACCCCTTTTGTCAACCAGATTGTTGACGGATGCACCGAGAGAGAAATCTTCTCTTTTATGGATGATTTCTCCGACTATAATCAAATTAATATTTTACCAGTGGATCAACACAATACTTATTTTATTTTACCTTGGGGAACCTTTGCCTACCGGAAATTACCCTTTGGTATCAAGAATTCTGGTGTGACCTTTCAACGTGCTATGTCTTGTGTTTTCCATGATATTAAGCACATTTTGCAACCTTATCTTGACGATATGTCGGTGCATTTCATGCATCACCAAGATCACCTGGAAGGGTAATGGTGATGAAATCCATGGTTAAAACTTCCCATTTCCACTCGGGAATGGGTAATGGCTGTAGCAAACCAACTGGGTGTATATGCTCAACCTTTACCTTTTGACATTCCAAACATCTGGCAATAAAATCAACAACCTCTTTCTTCATGCCTGACCAATAATATTGGCTTTTGACAACTACATTAGTTTTCTGATATCCTGGGTGCCCAGCATAAGGTACATTATTCATTTCTCTCAATATCATATTTTTCAATTCCTGAGAATTTGGTACATAAATTATGCCCATGTACATGAGAATTTCATCATTAACTAGCTTGTATTCTTCAATTTTCTGCTGCAAAATACCTTGCCGTAATTTTGCCACTAATTCCTTGTATTGTGAATCTGATTTGGCAGCCTCTATCATTCTAGGTTTTAAATATGATTGATACATGCTAGTGGTTGTAGCATGCATTTCATGCACTTTTCTACTGAGTGAATCAACCACTTTGTTCTCTTTCCCTTTGATATGCTTTATATCGAAGTCATACTTACTTAAAAATTCTAACCATCTTCTTTGCCTAGCATTTAGAGTTGGTTGATCAAATAAATATTTCAGACCATTATGGTCTATTCTCAGCTCAAACCTCTTCCCCATGAGGTAGTTTCTCCATTTCCTCAAGGCATGCACTATGGCTGCTAACACCAAATCATGAGTGACATAGTTTCCTTCATGCTCCTTCAACTTCCTTGATTCGTAACATATAAAAAACCCATTTTGACTGAGGACTCCACCAATTCCTTCATTACATGCATCTATTCATACAATGAAGTCTTCATTTGGGTCCACAATCCTTAGTATTGGATAAATTGTTAATAATTGTTTCAAGTGTTCGAAACTCTTTTCACATTCCAATGTCCACTGAAACTTCACACCCTTTCTTTGCAAGGAAGTGATTGGGTGTGCAATCTTTGAAAATTCTTCAATAAATCTTCGGTAGTAGCCTGCAAGGCCCATAAATGATCTGACCTCTGTCACATTCTTTGGCACTGACCACTCTCTAATGGATTCTACCTTCTCAGGATCCACTTCTATCCCATCCCTTGAAATGATATGTCCCAAATAATGAATTTGATTTTGATAAAATGAGCACTTGCTCAATTTTGCATACAACTGATGATCCCTTAATACTTTTAAAACCATCCTCAAATGATTCTCATGCTCTTCTTATGAATTGGAATATACCAGAATGTCATCCAAAAAGACAATGACAAACTTGTCTAAATATTCTCGGAAAACACCATTCATTAAGCACATGAAAACAACTGGTGCATTTGACAACCCAAATGGCACCACTGTGAACTCATAATGACCATACCTTGTCTTGAAGGCGGTMTTTCTGATATCTTCCTCTTTAATCCTTACCTGAGATCTATCTTTGAAAATATCTTTGCATCCTTCAATTGATCAAAAAGATCATCAATCCTTGGCAAAGGATACTTGTTCTTAACAAACACTTTATTCAACTGTCTGAAATCAATGCACAATATTAATGTTCCATCTTTCTTATTCACAAAAAATACTAGGGCACCCCAAGGTGACACACTTGGGTGTATATACCCCTTCTTCAGAAGCTCTTCAAGTTGCATTTGCAACTCCTTCATCTCTGATGTACTCATTCTGTAAGGAGTCTTTGACAGTGGAGCTGCTTCAGGCATTAAATTTATAGAGAAATCAATATATCTCTTTGGGGGTAGTCCTGGTACCTCCCTGAACACATCTTCAAACTCTTTTAGGACTGCATAATATTCCAAATTTGGCACCTTATCTCTAGGTGTCTCTTCCATATGTACTGCAAATATTTGACACCCGTTCCTGTAACATTTATTCAGCTGCAATGCTGAAATTTCTCTAATGGTTATTGCCCTAGGAATTCCCTGCACTTTCCTTTGGTTCCCTTCCTCATACAAGCAAGTAAATGCTTTGTTATGATAGTCTAAGAGAGCATTATGTTGGTCCAACCAATGCATCCCAATTATACATTCATAGGAACCTAAAGGCAAGAGGTTCAAGTCTACCTTGGTGTTCAACCCATTCATGTCCATACGACATGACTTAACCATCTCATTAAATTTTCTTTTGGCTCCTGTAGCCAACTACACTAATGGAGATTTCCCATGGTTTCTTCTTGAAAAATGCAAACTTTCCAGCATATTAGGATCTATATAACTATGAATAGCTCCTGAATCAATTAAAATAACAATGGTTTGGTTGTTGATCATACCTTCTACTTCAATCATATGTGACTGATACTCTGCTTGATTATTATCCAAGGCTGCATAGATCCTTGGTACATTTCTACCCATGTCCTCCATTGTTTCATCTTATTGTACATTGTGAACAATCCTCCCTTTTTCACCTCTGTGAGGACAATATCTAAACATGTGATCTCCTTTACAACCCCAACATTGAATAGGTGGTTGTCTTGGCCTTTGACCCCCTGTTTCAATTTTTATGGGTTCTCTAGGAGTTTGTTGTCCCTGTGGATTATTTCTGAAGGATGGTGTCTTAGCTCCCTTCTTCCTATGATCCACCTTGAATTTCTTTTTGTCTTCCCAAGCTTTTTGGAAAGTTGGGCTTGCTTTCTGCTGTTCATAAAGGCATTTATCTCGCCTTATGGTTTCATCCAATGTCTTTGGATCCTCATGCTATATTTTTTCACTGATAAATGATGGAAAGCCACTCAAATACCTTTGAATTTTGATTGTGTCATTCTTGATGAAAGAGACATACTTCAATATTTATAGAAACCTGCTCTCATATTCATCTATGGTCATACTCCTAAGTTTGAGTTCAAATAACTCTTTCATTTTCTTGTCATAGTATCTCTTAGTCAAGTATTTCTTCTCAAAATACTTCTTGAATTCCCTCCAAGTAACACTTTTCTCTTTAATGTGTTGCACCTGCACAAGTTGGTCCCACCACATGGATTAATTTCCCTTGAGCTGATGGATGGAAATTCTACGTTTTGCATGAGAAGAATAATTATGCAATTGAAAATACTTTCTCATGCCCAACAACCATGTTTCTGCATCTTCATCCCTTTTGTGCTCACTATCAAATGTAGGAGGTTTGATTTTGTTCATTTCTCCTCGCAGTTCATCCACCCCAGACCTCTCATACTTTATGACAGGGGATGGACTTGAGCTGTTGTGTGATCTCTTATTGGAATTCCCTGGGGAGTGGTCGTGATGCCTACTAACACTTCTTGCTTTTCTTTTCTTGTCATGAGACCTGTGATTTCTGACTTGCTTGAGCCACTCTCCTTATCCAATTTATTTTCTATTCTATTCAAGTTCTCCAATAACTTCATGTTGAAGTAATCCTGCTACTCCTTGGCTCTCATAAGCCTTTAATTATCCACTTTATTTTTTTGGACATCCTTCTGCAAATTTTTAATGGTCTCTTCCATATTCATGTTTTCATCTCTTCCTTCTTCATGTCCATTGGAGTTTGTTCCTTCAATGCCCAAATGGACATCCATCCCTCCACTCTCATATTGTTGTCCGTAAGTCCCCTCTGCCTCTTCCATTCCTTTGGAATATGCACTGATCTTGATCTGATCTAGTTGTTTTTGACTCTACAAAATGTGCAGCCAACAAAAATTTGCGAGATTAACTGTTTCAACAATTTCATGAAAAATATGAACCATTTTGGTTCAATAATATATCATAATCCTTTCTTATTATTTATTGAACGTTTGAATTCCCAAATAAATTTTATGGGTGGATATTTAGATTCCATTGTTCAATACCTTTCGAAATATTTCTCACATGCTCAATTCCGAGTCTAGAGCAGAAAGTTATGGTCATTTGAAATTTCCCCAATAATGTTTTTGTTCGTTTTTCAACTTAGCGCAACTCTGCGCTGTCAATACGCAATTTTGCACCTACTCCATTGAAATTTTAGTATGATATCAATTGTGTTTCTACATAAACATATTATGGACATTCTTTGCAAGTTTCACCTTATTCTGGTTTCTGGGTTGCTAGTTACAACCTGCTGAAGTTCTAGGCCAATTTGTGTTTTTGGTCTGGAATGTTACAGGCACCTTATTTTCCATATTAAACACCTTTAGCATGCCTAGAAATTTAATTCAGCTCTGGTAATGTATTCTATGTTTCAATATATTTCCATTGAATACTCCCACGCCTCAATCCGATTCTGGAGCATAAAGTTATGGCCCTTTGAAGTTAGTTGGGTCATAACATTTACCCTCCACTGTTTGTGCTGTAACTTTCTCAAAAAAGCTCCGTTTGATGAACAATTTACACCACTAGAAAGATCTATCCGAGCTCTTTTATTTGAGTTGTTAAAAATTCTCTTAATTCCCTAAAAAACATGCTGAAAAAATATGACGTTCAATGATATAAAACGTCATAGAAATTCGTTGATTTTTTGCTATTGTTCACCCTTTGAAATGACTTCGCGCACACAAAATTCAACCTGTACACCCATATTTACCATGTGCAGAAACAACACAAGGTAAATCGTGCTTCACACACTTTAAAACCACTGTGTATCACTTCTTTTTCATGCCAATAACTTGCGCGCACTACTTCCGTGTCACGCACCAATATCCACCGCGCAGAGTTTTTGTACCGCGCGCTAATATGCACTACGCACAGTTTTTGTACCGCGGGAAGATATTCCGTGCACATTTCACTCGACACATTGCACCATGCCAAAGTTTAGTACGTCTCCACCATGCATTAAAACTCTGTGCGCACCACTAACTAAGTTTTCGCGCAACATCATATACCCACTTTGCGTGCATAACTACCAAACTCCACTGCGTTGTGCCAATACTACGCACACCACGTGTGCCATTATTATGAATGTCCACACCACACACACTTATTATGCATATGCACACAGTGCAATGCCAAATTTAGCATGTGCACCCGCACACCAAAATTTTTCCACGCGACGCTAAAATTTAGCACACACACCCGCACACTAACATTTTTCCGCGCGGCGCCAAAATTTAGCGCGCGCACTAGAAAACCATTATTTTTCTGCGCGATACCAAAATTTAGCCTGCACAACCACACACTAACATGTTTCCATGCGACACTGAAATTTAGCGCGTGCACCAGCATGCCAATATCTTGTCGCACAGTGCCGAATTTTACTTATCACATGATTTTCCTTGTGCATCATGTATTTTTAGTGTGCCCACCTGTGCACATTCACCTTTATGTGCATCAAAGCCTCGTGGATTCTGCTGCAGAAATTGGGTCTTGTTCCTAACTTTTTCCCCAATTTACCATAGACATTCTGCAACCATGAAATTCGTTCATTTGACCCCGATAACACCAATTCAACCTCTGCAACAACAAATTATTGTGGGTTGACATTTATGGAACAAATTTCCCCAAAATCAATTCACGAATTGAGAATTTTAATTATAAAACTCGCTCCAACTTTCATGGCTTCACTTTGACTTCAAATTCGACCAATTCTGGGTCCGAATTTGCTAGAACATATATTAAATCAGGAATATCTCATCACTTGGCCAAATTTCTCCATTTTCTCATGAATTTAACAACAAAAATTGGGGATTTTCGCAATTCCACGTCGTTGCTTCCAAATATTACCATGGACGCTCTACAAACTAAAATTTGGCCCATTCGAAATAAATCTTCTATGAAATTTTGCATCAACTCAACTTGCTCGGCCCATCCAGGCTCAGTGTTGAAAACTGAAGCTCTGATACCATGTTGTAACGTCCCCATCCATCCATTTCGGGCTATGCTACGCCAAAGAACTCTTACATTCTCTCTGCGGAACATATTGTAACATACCCAACATCTAACTGATCTATGCCACATAAATTTTTCGAACTGGATGCAATTAAAGTACATATGCACACATAACTCTTGTGGAAGAATATATATATATATATATATATATATATATATATATATATATATATATATATATATATATATANATAAACATATACAAACAAATACGTTATGTAAATTCACAGATTCATACTAAAATGACAGTAAACATATACATGCAACATATACAGGAAATACCCATAAATTTACAGACAGTTATAAACACACATAGATAAACCCATAAATATAAACACGTAAATAGCAATGCTTCAGGTAAATTTGTCACCCATATTGGCACTTATTTTGGTAAGAATGTCACCAACTACATGCAAACCTTCCACAAACCTCCCATCCTTAGACCACACTGTTCATCACTCTCCACAGTGAGTCACCCCCGAGTTGGGACTAAACTCCACCCGGGTAAAGGGATTCCTAACAAGGCTAAAGGCTCATAGACAATAGGAAGGATTCCATCTCAAGTTCCAAATCAAACTAACAACCCATAGTCCCTCATTCCCCACATGCTTGTCCCACCCAAGAAGTGTGCACCTTCTCTGCTCAACAGTCCTTCGGCTGCCCCACTTCCTTTCTGGGCTTCAGCAACAAGCCAGACAAAACGTCTCAGAGCACTGTAGCTGCAATTCAACACCTTTAGGAAATCAATCCCAAACAATTCTCTCACCCAGAGACTTTCTCACACCCCTGAAAACCCACTTCCTCAGTCCAATTCCCAAGATAACCAAACACACCAACACAAATGGCTATGGATACTAGTTCAGGTACAATCATGAAGATACAAAGGATAGCTCAATGGGTGTGAATACTCATGCATGATTGACTGCATGGCTGAATGATGGAAGGAATGATGGAAAAGATGATAGGAATGAACTAAGTCCAAACAATATGTATGCATGTCCCCAACTTGACACTTATCATGTTGGGATCTACTTTGGCCCACTTGTACCCAACTTTAGAACTCACGATAAATAATTATCCATACTTTATGATTAAAGAAATATTAATATAATATTACTTTTTGGCTTAAGCTCCCTAGCTTAGTGACTTTCCTTAACTTAGCCCCTCCCTTTCCCTAACCAATGGAGTTTAGTCCTCCATATCTTTTATCGTGGTCAGTTTGCACACAACGATGTATTTATATTAATTATGAGACATGTACAAAAACATGCACACTGGCCTTTAACATCTAGTCTCTCCCTCCTAATCAAAACATAAGTATCCTAGATTATCATAACTGGCTCACCAACCTATAAAACATAGAATATACATAAAGGCTCGTTGGTCTCACAATCACGCACACTCAAGTTGTTTCACGCGATATCCAGGAATGTGCACACTTCCTCATTTTACTGCGCAGTACATGCACGCACTATACCATGAAATATGCATATAAAATGATGTCATACATCTCACCAGATTAAGTAGATTTGCATTTACATTTAAAATTGGGCATGGCATAGGGATATTACATTTGACTTGGAAGACCACATTACAAAGCTTCCTCCTCAGTTATCATTTCAGATCCAACTTTTTGTTAAGAAAAATAAAATATGTAAACTTTTATTGATGAAGGAGCCTCGACTTGCGTTATGTTCGTCACTTCTTGGAAAGCTATTGGCTCTCCCACCCTCACCGACTCACACAATACACTTAAGGCCTTCAATGGTACAAGTTTTAAACCTTACGGTGTTCTTTCGTTATTGTCTATTATGTTGGAAGGTAAATCTTTCAACATCGAGGTTGAGGTCTTCGATGCAGCTTTTGATTATAACCTTTTACTTGGTCGTAGCGGGATTTATTCCATGCATACAATTGTGTCTACCCTTTTCTGTGTGCTACGTTTCCCACACCAATGAAAGGTCGATACTGTTTACCAACTGGCCTTCTTTAATTCCAATTCTCGTACTAGCAACGTTCCTTTTATATCGAAGACACCTCTTGGTTACGAGAATGTCGGAGTGGGTCTTTTGAAAGATTCAACTTTGATGGGTACTTATCCAATCCCACCACCTGATATTCCCCCTCTTTTTGTTGCCTCTATTAACATGTTATCCACCACTATTCATGAAACTCCTGAGTCATATGACCCATGGATAGTACCTAGCCCTGGTTATTACCTTCGTTATGCCGACAAAATGCCTTTAAGTCTGGTCGAATCCACTTATCAAGATATTCAATCGGCAACCCCCACTCCCCCTTCTCTCTCTGATTCATCTCCTGATCTATTCCATGTGATATTTCCTACTGATGATATGATCATGTTAGTCATGTCTATGGAAGATACTCCATGTAACAATGGGCATCATCGCTCCATTCTCTTTTTAGAATGTGATACCATAGAGAGATACCAATGGATTTTGACTATGTCGACCATTGTTATTTCTTCAGTTCCTAAGTCAACACACAATGTCTTATACGAAGGGAACTTGAGTAAAATTTTGCCTACCATTCCTCTTGATATATTGATTAAACCTAGATTCATGGAGAATGTTCATATCGGGGCCTCCTGTTCTACAGATGAGGTCCACACGTATAAATCCCTTTTCCAAGAATTCTGCGACGTTTTCGCCTGGAGTTATGAAGAAATTACAGGTATTGATCCCAATATCGATGTGCATGATATTAATACATATCTAGATGCTAAACCTGTTCGACAGAGACTTCGCCCAGTCCATCCTTGTAATGATGCTACTATCAAGGAATTTGATTAAAGGTATGTCTTTTTTTTGGCCATTCATGATTTTACTCTGGTTATTAAATAATTACTGGCTCGGGTGTATCATTTTGTGTTTTCCTTAAGGTTGAAATTGTGTAAAAATGTGTTCTTGGAATGAAGCGTGATGATTATTTTGCAATAGTCTTGTATTCATAGTTTTATTGGACCTCCTTGGGTGCTAGTAGCCATAGGGGCTCTATGTGATCTTGCTGGTTTAATTGAAAGGTTTTTTTGGTTTTATTGGTTGGTTGTCCCCACGCGTGTGCATCACTTATCCAGTCTCTGGTTTTTATGGGTTTAATGGACAAAGGCACTCTTCATCACTGTGTTTTTTTCATTTGGGAAATGGTTGATTTCATCACTAAAGGCCACGAAATGGGCTCTCTTGTTCTTACTCGGCCTTGTCATCACTTCAGTGCTGTGGTTGTTTTAAGAGCCACAAGGGTTACACCCTGTGCATGTTAAGCATCATTATCGGTCAGGTTGGAACCTCACTCCTCTGTGGTATGTCTGTTGTCTCAGGACTTGTTATCTATCGGCAAATAATTCATGGTTCCCTCTATGTATGCACTGTTGGTATCAAGGTTTTTCACCATTGAAGGAAGTTGGCTCTAGGTTCTCTGTGTTAGTCACAGTGCGAACCTTTAATTCCACAGGTCCGAGGTTTGACATGGAAAACCATCCTGGCTTGTTGGTTTTACCACTTGATTGTTGGATGGTTGTATATTGTCTACTATTTTTTATTACAGACCCGTCCAATTGGCTATATGACAGTCGTGTTGGTTTGGCATTTAGTTACTGACTCTATATAATGTTGGTAAACCCTGTTTGTTATCTGCATGACTCAGGTTACACAATCTCTCTCCTTATGTTTGATAACTCAATATTGTTTAATGGAGAGGGACATTGCCCCAATTCGAATGCATGTGTGGGTATGCATAGCTACCACAACTTGCTTGGTTGATTGATTTTCTACAACAATGGAAAATTGTTTGGTTGATATACAGTCACTAGTATTTGCACTAATAATTTTCAGATGATAGTTGTCATTGCTACCAACTACTTGGTGTTTCTCACGCATGTCGCATTGTGTGGTTTCAAACTAGATAATGGTCATGGTAACCATGGTTTTGTTTGGGGTTGAATGACTACTGAACTGGATGATTGTAGTTAGTATATCCACTGCATCCTTGTGTTTGTTGGTTGAATAAGCCCGAGTGTGCACAACATGGTCGATTACGGTGTGACTAAATCGAAGCAATATTATATTAAATCGATAACTGAGCACGTCATGTTGAGTTATTATCATGACTGTGTGTTGTTGTGTTAAGTGGAAATGTTGCCCCATGGAGTTTTGTTAGCTTCACACTTTGTGTGGTATGGATAGCTTGTTTTTCATACTCAGGGATACCCACAGAATTTTAGGCATGTTATTTATTGCAATTGATCATTGGCATGTTAAAGAAATCATGTTGTTGATGACAGTCGTGTTGGATATGTGGCCCAGCTTTTAAGTCACATTGAATTGTTTTTTCTTTTTTTGGCAAAACTACATTGCCTGGGCAAAATTACCCTGTGCATAGCTTGTGTCTAAATGGTGGTTGTGGGTTGTATTCTGGTCTTGATTTTTTTTGGTTACTATCATTTATGTTCAACGAATGTCATTGCATTCAAAATATAGGCCCGATTCTAGTAATAGTGACTTCATTGTTAATTTGAAAACATGACTTTTGGGTATTACCGTTGATTGAAGAAATGCATGGGCAGTGGATGATTTTGATAGTTAACAGAATGGAAATGAGTATTGTGCAAATTTTTTTATAAAATGAAAATTAGGTGGGTGAATGGAATAGAACTTATTACAAATCGTGTGGAATACATACTATCTCGTGATAGTACTGTGTTGGATATTTTATGAATAGTGAATTAGTTTAATTGCACATAAATTGTGGATGGTTGATGCATCTTCTTCGCAACATGTTTATGGATCACTTAATTAATCTCATGAACATTAATATTCCTTCTTCCCTTCCATGATTTCATTTTCCGCTAATCACAAATCCCATCACCTCCCCATTTCATTTTTTCACTCCCTGTTCTGAGATTAATTACAGTCAAGAGAATTCCTCTGTTAAAATGGATGAAAGTGGCAGTGTCTTGTGTGGATTGCAGTGCAGTTTTATTGGTTTCCTTTACAATTGATTTTTGTTGTCATTCAACAGTGACCATGTCTTCTCCCCTTTCATTATATCGCATTTTCTCTCAATACAAACCCCTCATGTATCCTTGAACCCTTTTTCACCCCCCTTCTCATTGATTAACAATAAAACAATTTGTATCGATTGGATTGCATGAGTCTAATACATTATGAGCCAAATCTATTTCATATTTTTAAGATTTGTCATGCATGGTTATTTAAAAGACTGTTTTCTAATCGATTACACATGCAGGATGAGTTTTTTCATTCGAGGAATCCGTGGACGAGGAAACAGAGGTAGAGGAAATTGGAACCAAGGCCCAAGAAGGCCCATGTTCTCTACACGTTTTGACATTGATTCAAAAGATCTTGGCCAAACCTTTCATGCCATATTCGTTAATTGGATTGGGTAGGGAATAATCCAACCTAGTCCTGAAAGGTCTCATTTCCAAACACCACAAGCCCCCGGTATCCCTATACTTCCTCATGTTTCATTACAACCCAAGGTGCTTGAAAATGATGGATGGAAGGAGATTGTCCACCCGAGAGTCTCCAACCATCGTGGCTAGCCCAACTTGTCTTTTCCTCCTCCTCCACTGGTTAACCCCATTGCCCAAGCTTCCCATAACCACTCGCCAGTGCAATCCTCCCATGCTAGCAAGAGATTGAATATTGAATCCCACCATACACTTGATAAAGCAAAAGCCATTGCTTCCCCTTCCTCACCCTTCAATGCCTCTAAAAAATCCATGTCTTCCCAGATGCATTTGAGGGACGATTTTTCCCACGTGATCAATGAGATTAAGCCTAAGGGATCTTCACAGCCAAAGGAAAACTCAGGAAAATCAATAGGTCATAACAGTAATCAAGGAAGGGTTTCATCATAGACTGGGAAATATGGTTTTTGATTTTTTATTATATCTATTGTTTATGACAAATGACTTCAGGGATCTTTGGAGAGCATGTTTATTTTGGATATATGAGTATTATTTTTGAAATAATTTCAAATTTCATAAGTTTAAATTGCCAAAAGTAAATATGTTGATGGGAGGCACATGGAGGTATGTTTTTCTTAACTAATGGTTATGTTATGATGTTTATGGTTGTTATGAACTAAAGGGAGTTAGAAGGGGTCCCACCTACTAGTTATTATTTATCTATGACCCTTATTATAATTATTACTTCCCCCCCTAACTAAAGTTAGTTGAATCTTTTAATTAACTTAAATAATGAATTGGTTCAACTTCTTCAACCAATTTTAATTTGTTAAAAGAAAAAGGAAAAGGAGGAACAAGAGAGAGGATAGAAGCAAAATCATGCTAAGGTTTTCTCTTTGAGTTTATGTTGAGATAATTCAGTTTTCATTCATTCATATATTCATCACAACCTAATTCTCTTTTCTGATAACAGGGTCTTATTGTAGACAACAATATTCAGGGTTGAATCAAATCATTCAGACACTTGTTTTTCAAAGGTGTTGATCTATCTTTGATAGTCTGTGTAGACTTGTTTGTTTGTGAATTAATTTTCATGACTGATAAAGGCTATTGTGTAGAGTCTAGTGGAAAACAATATGTGGCAAGATGGTGTAGCTTTTAGAGTTTAGTTTTTCTTTTCTATCAGAGGTCCTTTTGTATGTTCCATTGGGGATGTCTAAGTTTGACTTTGGTCCAAGATTTGTGTATGAGATTTTGTAAAGAAAATGACTCTTTGGTGAATTCGAATGAAATAAAGGATTTCTTTATGTCTGAACTGTCTCGATTATCATCTTGGTGTCTTTACTTTTGTTCTTACATTTATTTAAGAAAATGTTATATTTAGAAAATTACATAAAAAGTGAATTTCCAACAAGCTTTTTGTTGATAAAAGACTAGTCTAAGCACTCGTAATTAATACTTGTGAGTTAGGATGTTATTTTTGTTGGCTATACACATAGGGTGATATTCCCATCTACTTTGATTTAGCCAAGTAAAGTCTGAAAATGCTTGAGTAAGATCAATTCATATCTTTTCATCAACATTTATTTGGCGACCATAATGGGGAGATCTTCGATATCTCTCTGGTTAATTTTTTATACTCGATTTTCATCGATACATCTTTTATTTTCTGAAATTGATTCTTTGATTGTTTTTCTATTAATGATTGTTCCTGTTGCAAGGCAGAATAATATCAAGCCCGGTCTTCAAGACCAGACCAACATTGCCTTGAACATGTTTAACACCATTCTAGACACTGCCAATACCCATGCTAAACTTAACCATTCTTGGGTAGCAATTGAACGAGATATTAGTTCTCAAGAACGATTGGAGGCTAGATGTAGACAACCTAGAAATCAGCAGTAACCCTTTGTTTCTTCAAGTTTTGGCCTTTCTTTCATGTCCTTAGATTCTTGTTCTTCTAGAAGAAAAAGAGGCTTGTCACCTGAAATCAATCCTATTGATGAAATAGGAAGGAGAAACATTGTGTTATCTGCCCAACAAAGTGCTCTAAGGAGAACTTTATCTAATTCATCTAGTTCGTCTATCTTTCCCTCACCTATTATCCATAGGATGGTATCTAGTGGTGGCAGTGTAAGTGCTCCATATTCTCAATATTCATCGTCATCAGTGATTGGTATCTTATATAGCCACCATATACCTGTCCGATTTACCACAAATCCCACCAAAGTCATCAAAAAGTATGGAATTTTTCAGTTCAAAGAAGATGCCACAACCACACCATGGCATGTGTCCTCTCCTCTTAACCTAGCACTTGCTACTCACCAACTTCCAAAGTTTAAGGAGCATTTGCCTAAGTTTTCGAGGAATAACATTGTCAGTACAAATGAACAAATAGTGGCATTTTCTAATGATTGTCATAACATAGGGGCTAACGACAATGACACTTGCATGCGCTTGTTTGTCAATTCCTTTGAAGGAAAGGTTGTGGCAGACTTCTTTGACCTTCCTCCTAATATCCTGTCTACTTGGGAGGAGTTAATCTATTGGTTTTGATCCAATTATGGGAAATCCAAAATACTTGCCAAGAAGTTGAGGGAATACAATAACGTTAATTAGAAAGATGGTGAGACCATCATGTATTTCAACCTGCGTTTCACCAAGTTGTATAATCAAATCCCCAAACTTATCCACCCTTAGAACCAAGATGATTTCATGCATTACTATAATGAATTTCCTTCTCCGTACCATCATAGGCTTGAGGAAAAGGCCATCGACAATCTCATCTCTGCTCTGCATACTTTTTTAGAGTATGAAGAACAACTTGAAAGAACTAGTCTTCTCAGGGAGAATCATTTAGACATATAGACATGTTCACTCTCTTACATCTAGTACAAGATATGAATAACCGTATGATAACATTTGAGCGAAAGGGTGTTGTCTCCTCTCTCACCCCTAGAGCTTCAACCTCTTCTACAACCCCCTTTAGAAATCCTGCTGAAAACAATTTTCAACCTAAGGCTATCTTGCCTTGAAGTTGGTGTAACGTTTGTGAAGAACACCATGAAGAAACCACCTGTGAGGTAAAGAAGAGTGCCAGAGATAAGATCTTTGGTAAAATACCAGAAGCTACTATTGATGTCCTAGACTTTGTAGAGCCATATGATGTCATGGTCATCAACACTAGGAGCAAAGCCTATGCTCCCAAGGGTAAATTTGATCTTCCTCACAATTCTTCTATCCCAAGCTCATCCTCAACCGTTGCTACGCCCTAGATTCCTAAAATTCTTGAGAGTCAAAGAATTAATCCCCCTCTTCCCTCTTCCAAATACAATATCTTAAATCAATTGACCAATATCAAAGAAAATGCAACCCTCCTAGACATGGTTTCCATCCTTGAACAACAGATGTATCTGAAACAATTCATGGAAGGAAAATCTTCCTTTGTAGCCAATCTTTCCGAAGAGGTAGACAAAGACGATTCTTCTGTAAATAAAGTAGGTGTATATAACTTTAGATACCCTGTAAAAAACCCCTCTTTTTGTATTTCTGTAAATATCATGGATAATATTTCCCATTGTTGCTTCATTGATGGTGGTTCAGGCCCAAGTGTCATGTTGAAGATTATTATGGAAGAGATAAGCTTGTCATGTACAAACGAAAATGCCAGAAGCATTCTCTCCTATAATAGTCTACAACAAATAACCATAGGCGATATTAAAGATGTAACCTTGGTTTTATGCGCTCATCTTGAGATAAGGACAACCTTCAACACTCAGGTGATTGATATTCCTGTGAGCAGTTATTCGATTATCATGGGAATAGATTGGCAAGCCCTAATAGGTGGATAACTCTCACTCGACAGGACACATTTATTCGTTCCTCAGAATGGTAAGAATATTACAGTCTTTAAAGAAGGAAGAATTTCACCCTACATAGAGAGTGTTCCGCAATCTAGTGTAAACTATATGGAAGAAGATGTAGGAGTGTATTCCATATTTGCTGAAGAGGATAATATTCCTCTGGAAGGAATTAATTCAAATGATGAATTATGGCATATTAACTTTGATGGTTATGGCAGGAAAGATTCATAATCTATCATACATGTTGGAGTTTTCTTTTTTAAACAATGCCACTGAATTCAAAGCTTTGTTGTTAGGCATTGAGAACGCCCTTAATCTTGGTTGCAGTTACCTTTCATTTTTCAGAAATTATGAGCTTGTTGTGGATCTGATACGTAAGACATGCTCTCCTAGTGACAAGTTGATGGAACAATACTCCCAAACAGTTTGGGCACTTGTCTTGAACCTTCTATATTTCAACATCACTCTTGTTAAGAAGGAGTTGAATTCAATAGATGATTGGTTAGTTGTCTTTGCAGCCTCTCCTACTCAGCACATCTTTCCTTGTTGGCCATGCCTAATGATAAGAGCATTTGTGTTGTCATTCAAAATGAACCTATTGAGCCCGAGGATATTATATCTGTAGAAAATAGTAAGATTCTTGAGGGTTTGACTCCTCTTGAGAGTTCACTTTATTTGAGTGTTGTAGGAAATAAGGAAAAACAAAAAGAAGAGGAGTTACAGAGGAAGGTGATTGAAACCATTCTCCCAAACATTAGGACATTTGAACCTTCAACCAATGTTAAAATAAAGTTCCAATGTTCTGGTAAAGAAGAGATGAGGTCCACCAGACAACTTGGTGAATCTCAAAAGGTTTTTTCTTGGTCTTATGAGGATCTTTGTGGTTTTGATCCTGGTCTTGTTCAACATATTATGAAACTAGCTAGGAAAAAACAAGAATTTGTTAACTCTACAGTGGAAGTACCCTTTCGAAGGGATTTGAGAGATTTCTTAAGGGTTAGAAGGTTTTTTCAGCCCACCCCAAATGGGTCTCAATCTGGGAATAGGCCTTGAGGATTACTGATAATATCAAAAATTGTATTTTCCTTCGAACTTTTAGGCAAGCAATTCTAAGAAATTCCTTTCCCCCTCTCAGTATAGAAATGTTTTTGAAATAGGTTGTGGAGTCACAGTTAAGACCCTTACTTGAAAGTTTGTTTGGCTACAGTAAAATCAAAGTAAAAGGGGAAAATGTTGACAAAACCACTTTAATTACTAATTTCAATACCATTCCTCACAAATGCCATCTTTTTATCTTACTTGATACAAGTACTGCTTTAAAAAGACTATGCACATGACTCTTGATGAATTGGTCAGTCTCCATCTCTATCTTGATGAGATAACTATGTGTGTTAAGGGAACGATGATTACATCATATTTCCAGGTGATCGATCCTTTCCAAATTTCTTTTGACTTGGATACTAATTCTTATATCTCAAAAGATTTACAGGAACAATTTTTTTCCTACAACACTGATAGCCCTCACTTGAAATATTGCGAGGAAACAACATGAAAAGTTATGATGTTGTCTAGGTTTTGTTGTATACTAGTAGCCTAGATATGGTTTCAATTTTTGTGCTTCTTTTCTATGCTTACAGTAACTTGATTTCTTCCTTCTAAGTTAAAGTTTTATCTCCTTGTTGTTTTTCAACTTGAGTCTTTTACTACTGTTGTTTTAATTTCTGCATTATTACTTCTGTTGCGATTTTTGTCTTTATCATATTTTAGTGTTTGGTAAAGATAGAACATTGGATCAATTCTGCCATAGTGACACTCCTGTGAAGAATTGTTAGTCAATAACAATCAAGGTTATACAACTGTTATGATGTCTCCTCTGAAGGACCCTTGAAATTGTTATATATTTCCATTGTTGTCTTGTAAAGAAATTGGTTATTTCCTGCTTCCTCTTTCCATTTCTTCGTCCATTGAGAAATAAAAGAGAAGAACCATCGTTTTCTCTCCTTGAGATAAGAGCTGATTCTGGATGAATAATTTTGCATACAGAAGTAAACCCCCTCATACTTAACATTTTTCCTAAGTTATTCCCAAATTCCTAGTCATTTTTTCCTTTAAATTCGCTCACTTCCCCCTGTTGCATAATTATTCTGGTTACGTCTTCTGAAATTATTGTTCTTGGTTTGTGAAACCATGAGTTCTGAGTTCTAAAATTGTTTGAAACAAATTTTCCTGCGGAGTCCCCAGTTTGTTGACAATTAAAAATTGTCAACGAAGTTTTTACCGCAAAGTATTGCTAAAGCCTATTATTATTAAAACTAAATAATACTAGTAGGTGGGACCCCCTTGAACTATTCAAGAGAAGATATGTTCATTTTGAGGTTGATATGATGTGCGACATGGCTCACATGGTTGATGAAGATCTTGTTTTTATCGATTATGAATTGAGCTTATGAAGTATTGATTCCTTATGTCACTACCACCTATGCTATTCATTAATATCTTTGTTGTATGTTCTTATCACACCTGGATAACAAACATATCAGTAAAATTACATGGAAGGCAGTTTTGAGAGAGGAAAAATATTAGAACAAATGCAAAGGAATGGGACCTAGTTCTGCAATATCACATGTGAATAACTTAAAGGAAGTGAGAAATAGTTTCAAGAGGAAGATTTTAAAGCTATCCTACATACTATACTATGTGCATAAAAGACTTAACAACTATGGTTAAATCCTAGCTAGCAAGTGAATGGTTATGCAATTGTGATTTAATTATATGGTAAATATGCATATGGTTTGAAATGTTGGTGGTGCATATTAGCAGGGTAATAGTGGTAATGGTTGTGTGTTTTAAATTGAGTTATGTTGGAAATATGAATAAGATGGACGAAATAGGGGTGGCACATTTAAAAAAAGTGATGGACACTAATGGTTATGCGATTTAGCTTTGTAATATGGTGATGGTTTCGATGCATTATTTGATTAATGGTGTTAATGGAAGGCTCATTGGAATGCACTACTAAATTAATGAATTGTGGGTGGAGGCAACATGCATTTACTGCACGTCACCTTTACTCCTATCGTTAGCCACCACCCTAGTCGAGCTATTGTTCGGTCTTGGCTGTGGTTATGCTCCAAAATTTCAGTACAAAGGAATCTCTCGGTCAAATCTCAGTTTAAGGAATTCGATTACAGGTATGTCTGTTTTTGGCCATTCATGATTTTACTCTGGTTATGAAATAATTACTGGCTCAGGTGTATCATTTTTTGTTTTCCTTAAGGTTGCAACTGTGTAAAATTGTGTTCTTGGAATGAAGCATGATGAATCTTCTGCAATAGTCTTGGATTCATAGTTTTATTGGTCCATCTTGGGTGCTAACATCCATAGGGGATCTCTGTGATCTTGATGGTCTAGTTGGAAGGTTTTTTTGGTTTTCTTGGCTAGGTTTCCCCATGCGTATGCATCACTTGTCCAGTCTCTGGTTTTTATGGGTTTAATGGCTGAAGGCACTCTTCATCCCTATGTTTTTTTCATTTGGGAAATGGTTGATTTCATCACTAAAGGACACGAAATGGGCTCTCCTGTTCTTACTCGACCTTGTCATCACTTCAGTGTTGTGGCAGTTTTAAGAGCCACAAGGGTTATACCCTATGCATGTTAAGAATCACTATCGGTTGGGTTGGAGCCTCGCTCCTCTGTGGTATCCCTCCTATCTCGGGACTTGTTATCTATATGTGAATAATTATTGGTTCCCTCTGTGTATGCATTGTTGGTATCGGGGTTTTTCACCATTGAAGGAAGTTGGTTCTAGCTTCCTTGTGTTAGTCACAGTGTGACCCTTTAACTCCACAGGTCCGAGGGTTGACATGGAACACCAGCCTGGACTGTTTTTTTTACCACTTGATTGTTGGGTGGTTGTATATTTCCGACTATTTTTAAGTACAAACCTGTCTCGCTGGCTATATGAAATTCGTGTTGGTTTGACATTTAGTTATTGCCTCTATATAACGTTGGTAAACCCTGTTTTTTATCTGCATGACTCAAGTTACACAGTCTCTCTCCTTATGTTTGATAAATCAGTATTGTTTAATGGAGAGGGACATTTCCCCAATTCGAATCGATGCGTGGGTATGCATCTCTACCACAACTTGTTCGGTTGATTGATTTTCTACAACAATGGTGAATTGTTTGGTTGATATACAGTCATTAGTATTTGTACTAATAATTTTCGGATGATACTTGGTATTGGTTACAAGTGCTTGGTGTTTCTCACGCATGTTGCATTGTGTGGTTGCAAAGTAGATAATGGTCATGGTAACCATGGTTTTCTTTGGGGCCGAATGACTACTGAACTAGATGACTGTAGAAAGTATATCCATTGCATCATTGTGTTTGTTGGTTGAATAAGCCTGAGTGTGCACAAAATGTTCGATCACGGTGTGACTAAATCGAAGCAATATTATATTAAATCGATAACTTAGCATGATATGTTGAGTTATTATCATCACTGTATGTTGTTGTGTTTAGTGGAAATGTTGCACAATGGAGTTTTGTTAGCTATGCACTGTGTGTGGTATGGATAGATTTTTTTTCATACTCAGGGATACCCACAGAGTTTTAGGCATGTTATTTATTGCAATCAATCACTGGTTAATCTGGGCATGTTGTTGATGAAATTCGTGTTGGATAGGTGGCCCAGATTTTAAGTCACATTGAATTGTTTTATTTATTTATTGGCATAACTACATTGCCTGGGAAAAATTACCCTATGCATAGCTTGTGTCTAAATGGTCACAATGGGTTGTATTATGATCTTGATTATTTTTGGTTACTGTCATTTATGTTCAATGAATGTCATTGAATTTAAAATATGGGCCCGATTGCAGTAATAGTGACTTCATTGTTAATTTGAAAACATGACTTTTGGGTATTATTGTTGATTGAAGAAATGCATGGGCAGTGGTTCATTTTAATAGTTTACAGAATGGAAATGAGTACTGTGCAAAAATTGTTATAAAATGAAAAGTAGGTGGGGGAATGGAACATAACCTCTTACAAATTGTTTGAAATACATACTGTCTCGTGGTAGCACTGTGTTGGATATTTTATGAGTAGTGAATTAGTTTAATTGCACAGAGGTAATCCATGGCCGAGGAAACAGAGGTAGAGGTAATTGGAACTAAGGCCCAAGAAGGCCTAGGTTCTCTATACATTTTGACGTTGATTTAGAAGAGCTTGGCCAAATGTTTCATTCCAGATTCTTTAATTGGATTGGGGAGGGAATTGTCCAATATAGGCCTGAAAGGCCTCCTTTCCAAGCCCTACAAGACCCCAGTATCCATGTACCTCCTCATGTTTCATTACAACCCGAGGTGCCTGAAAATTATGGATGGTAGGAGATTGTCCACCTGACAGTCTCCCAATATCGTGGCTAGCCCAACTTGTCTTTTCCTCCTCCTTCGTTGGTTAACACCATTTCCCAAGCTTCCCCTAACCACTCACCAGTGAAATTCTCCCATGCTAGCAAGAGATTGAACACTAAATCCCACCATGCACTTGATAAAGGAAAAGCCATTGTTGCCGCTTCCTCACCCTCCAATGACTCTGATAAATCCATGTCTTCCGGGATGCATTTGAGGGACGATTGTTCCCACATGATCAATGAGATTAAGACTAAGGTCTTTGCACAACCAAAGGAAAACTCAAGAAAATCAAGAGGTTACAGTAGCAATGTAACAACCCCAGTTAAATAGTTACATAGGGTTTATTAAGTATAGTTAATTAAATAATTAACTGTTTTAATGTGTATTAGTTAAGTAGTGATTAACTATTAATAATATTATTTATTTATTGTTTAATAAATGTTGATTAATTAATTAATTGATTACTTAACACATTCAATGATTTGGGTAAAGCATTAAAGGGCTTAATAACTTTTATTTAATCATTATGAAACTTTACGTATGACAGGGGATAAGGTAATAAATGGAAGGATAGGGTAATAAATGGAGGGATAAGGTGGGTGGCATTAAAGGAGGGTAGGGAGTCGGTCAATGGGGGGAGATATGACTGGGCAGAGGCCTTTGGGAAGGGGGATTATGAAATTTTGGGAGAGGAACCATTTCTTGAGAGAGGGACTGTATTTCCTGGATTTTTGATATTTTTCTGGTTGGGAGTTTGGGAGGACCATTGCAGGAGTGCACCTGGTTGCTAGGAGTTTTGGGCTCAGGGGCCAGGAATCCTTACGGAATCCTGGAGCTAGGGAGCCAGATAGGTTGCTCCTAGCTGGCTGGGTGGTTAGTCGGTTTTGGGCAGAGTTTAGCACAGTTTCAACTTCATCTTGGACAAACAGAGATCGAGGATTTAACATTATAAAGAGGTATTTTTATTTATGTATTTTCATGATTATGTGGTGTTATGTGGATGGTTATTTAATTTATTAGCATGTTGTATAGAAATTTAAATTTCTGCTGCTTAAATGCTGAATGAAAGAAATTACTTATTGTTTATGAGTCGAAGTAATCTTATCTTTTTAAATTTATGAGTTTTATTAGGCTTAATTGAATCCGGTCCTTACACATGGTATCGGAGCCCTGGTTCAAAATCTGGATCCATGGGCCTACCTACCCACCCATAAATTTAAACACTTCTATTTAGTTATAGTGAAACCCTGAATAATCTGTATAGGGTAAATATGTAGATATATATATATTGAAAGTAGCCCAGGGGCCCTCAAACACTTAATTAGATATAAATCTAGGCCAAGCTCCAGCTCTAGCCCCACCTAACCTGCAAGCCAAGCACACAATTGTTTTTTTTTTTTTGTATATATGTAGATCTATAATTATGCTTTTCCCTTGAAATTCTAAACAGAGGTATGAATGACTATATATAAAAAGACAT
>ML776645.1:2020621-2039666 GCA_009831015.1 Picea engelmannii
TGTATGTGGCACATTATGGAGATCAAAGAATTGCTCCATCTGAAGTATCCATGTGATTGGGTCCTTGCCATCAAACTTCCTCATATCAATCTTAGGAACGTGGTTGGTCTTCAAACCAAAGTTGGAGTTTCTTCATTCTTGATACACCTTCCTTGTGTCCTCATCATGAATTTCATGGGATGCATTTTCACTTTCAGGTGTCTTCTCTGTTACGAAATATTTCAATACTTTCACGATCTCCCATTTTAAACCATCTATCTTAGTATCCAACTTAGCTTCCATTGAATCCATCTTAGTATCCAACTTAGCTTTCATTGAATCCATCTTATTTTGTAGTTCATTTATGTAATTTATTCACGTTCATCAAGAGTCCAAGTAGGATTTTCTAGAGGCATATTTGGTGTAGAAGTTCCCTTTTTGGGTGGCATGTTGGCCAAGTATCACTTTTGAACCCTGATTTTGAGGTGGTTCTGCTAGACAATATTTCTTCTGTTGTATCTCCCAAGTTTCAGCCCTTCTGGGTATGAAAATTTCTTTTATGTATTTATCTTATATTTCTTCTCTGCTATGACATAGGTCTGATCAAAATTGGATGTGCCAAGTGGAATTTATGGTAAATTCCCCACAACTTGCCTATTTTTGGCCTTTCCAGGAGACCTCACTTGTATAGTGTGCTACACACAAAATGATTGATATAAAATTCTGAAACTCGCACCAGAAATACTACAGACTGTCCAAAATCCAATGAAACTAGTCCCATGCAATTTGGATACTCTAGGAAGAAGTTATGAATGTTTTACCTGGAACACCTTCTTGAGACTAGTCAATAGGACTAGTCAGATACCCTATCTTACACAGGGTGTATCTACAAATTTAAGATGACCCAGAAGATGAAAGTTTTACCAAAGATACCTTACTAATTTCTATAAATATCCTTTTGAGTTCAAGTTCTGAAACATTACATAAAAGTTTTTATAGCGAAAATTCCGCAATGAATCAGTTATGGATGATTCCAGAACCCTATCTTGTACACGCTGTATCTCTGAAAGTAGAAGGCCTCAGGAGATGAATTTTGAACTGAACGTACCTTGATCCATATAATAAATATATTCCAATCCGTTCCTTCTGAAACGATGTAGAAAACAAGTTATAGAGAAAATGCCAAGGTGTCTCAGATGTAGCAGCGAAACCCCAAGACCTTGAGCTCTGATACGATATGTTAAGAACCAAATATCAATATAGCATAGAAAAACCTCAGAAAAAGTACTCAACGCCTTTAAAAAGAGATAATTTCAGATAATAAGCCTCTTCGAGGGGGCAACCTCCTTTTACCCCACTTAAATGTTCAAGTCCAAGATGATTCAAAACGAAAATGTCTCCTTGGTATATATAAGAGACTAGAAGGTATAATTACAACTAATGGCCTAAAGCCGACATAAATAAAATGACATTACTAATATAAGAGGCCCCAATTAAGGGGTAATGAGCCAATATTAGGGCTTAACACATAGCTACTAGGAAAGGGAGTCAATAGTTTTCTTAGGAAAAGACATCAAGCTTAGATGCTTTAGCCCTAACCTAGCCACCTCTCCTAAAGAGAGTAACGTCTATTTACAGACATGTAAAAAAAAACTTACGCCTAACCCTATTTTCTAGTTATGTTGTGCAAATGTGAAACATCCTTGAACTCACCCTGACAACTTTGGATGATGCAGGTTAAATCATACAGGATGGTTAGGAATCGAGGGAATTGAGGAAGAGGAGCATCGTCGCAGTCACCTCCAACACCACCAGCGCCGCCACCACCAGGGCTATAACTAGCTCTCATACTGCGCTCTTTGGAGGCCATAAATGAGACTTTAAAGGGGTGTCAACCAACAGGGATCGAAGTGGAACCCCCACCATCTGGAACGGGTAATCCAGAAGTGTCGAGGGATTCAGGGGGAGGACCTCCACCCGAAGACATCATTAGAGAACTGCAGAAGATTAAAATTCCATAGTTTTTCGGGGGTCGTGCCAGTGAACGCATGGAAGCATGGTTGGAAGGCATGACAAGGTGTTTTTTCTTAAGGGACTATGCGTCCACCTCAAAGGTGAAGATAACGATTTTTCAGTTAAGAGACAATGCCTTGAACTAGTGGGGTAGCCTGGAGAGGCAACTGCACCTTACCCCAAACATGATATCTTGGGAACTTTTCGAGGAGAGGCTTCAAAGGAAATATCTGCCAGCTTACTATGAGGAACAACAGGTAGGAGCATTTCATGCCTTAGTACAGGGAAACAAAACTGTAGAAGAATATGAGATTAGGTTTATGGAATTGGTCGATTATGTTTCATATATGGATAATGACCAACGATAGGCAGAACGCTTTGTCTATGGGTTGAACCCTAAGATAAGGGCTATGATGCAAATGTGGAAACTATCTTCAGTAGTGGAAGCTGTGGAAAATGCACGTTATGTGGAGCAACACTTGAAATTAACCGGAGGTATGAGACCAACCTTTCTGCATCATCCTGGATTCGTAGGGAAGGCCCCTAGAACATTTCCTAGGGGAGGGGGCTCCAGGCCACCTTCATATGGTAACAAAGTTGCACCAAGGAAAATAGCCGCAAGGATTTCAATGGCGCCAAGTGAAACATCTCATTCATCACCAATGACGCAGGCAATTCCATGGCCATATTAGGGAGCAACTAGTAGGGGTAGGGGTTCCAGGGGAAGGAACTCAATTCAGAGACAGTCACATAACAGTGCGCAGGTTCAATCTTGTGTTACCTGTTGGGGGTGCGGAGGACCCCATTACCAGTGTGACTCCCCAGAGTTACAATCAAGATTTGTGCATAGAGAAGGAAAGGCCCCGATGGGAAGAGCAAGTAGCAGCCACTAGATTTACACAATGGTTAATAATCGCCAGACCGAACATCAATCCACAGTGGTGGAGTCATCAGGTACGCTAAATCATATCAATGTTAAGATTTTATTTGATTCTAGTGCGACAGATAGTTTCATTTCACCATCTGCATTAGAAAAGAGTGGGTTGGAAACCTACGAGCATGATGACTTTAAACAAGTCGAGATGTCTTCAGGGAAAAAACGAGCGGTAGGACCTAGCATTGATAATTGTATAGTATACCTGGGAGTGTGTACTACTAGGTTGAAGGTATACGTCACTGTTCTCGGGGCATACGACCTAATCATTGGAATGGATTGGTTAGAAGCTCATCGAGCTTTGGTAGATTGTTCCTCAAAAAGGGTGCTCTGTGTAGACGATGAAGGAATGCCAGTGGAGATCCAGGGTGTACGGAGAAGGGTTTCATTACGCTTTATCTCAACTATGAAGGTTAAGCTATGCTTGAGGCAAGGGTGTTGACTATATGCAGTGGAAGCAGTGAAGGAAAGGAAGGGACCTCATTGGATCAGTACCCGGTATTGTTAGAATTTAAGGATGTTTTTCTGAACGAGTTGCCAGGGTTACCTCCTAAGAGGGAGCTTGATTTTACTATTGAGATAAAACCTAGTGCATAACCAATTTCGAATACTCCGTATCGGATGACAGCGCCGGAACTTTGTGAGTTGCAAATGTAGTTGAAAGAGTTATTAGACTTAGGGCTAATAAGGCCCAGTGTCTCACCTTGGGGCACACCAATAATTTTTGTAATGAAGAAGGATGGTTCCTTACAATTGTGTATAGATTACAGGGACTTGAACCATGCTACAGTGAAAAATAGGTACCCAATTCCGTAGATAGATGACATCTTCGATCAGATGAAAGGAGCAACGATATTGTCAAAGATTGATTTGCGATCAGGGTATCACCAGTTAAGGATTAAGAAAGGCGATATCCCAAAAATTGCCTTTCGAACTCGGTTTGGGCATTATGAGTTTGTCATAGTACCTTCCAGATTGACCAATGCACCAGTAGTATTCATGAGCCTCATGAACGGCGTATTCCGGAAGTACTTATATCGTTTTGTACAAGTCTTTCTAGATGACATCCTCATCTATTCCAAGAACTAAAAAGAACATGAGGAACACTTACGAGTGGTGTTGTCCTGCCTTAAAGAGAACAAATTGTATGGGAAGTTGTCGAAGTGTTCCTTCTTCCAGAAATAAATCCACTATTTAGGTCATATCATTTTCGGTGAAGGAATCTCTGTGGACCCAGAAAAGGTAAAGGCCATTATGGAATGGCCAATGCCAAAAGATGCCCATGAGGTGAGAAGCTTCATGGGGCTAGCAGGTTATTATTGGAGATTTGTGGAAGGATTATCAAAAATAGCGAAACTCATCACCACTTTGCAGCACAAGGGGGTCAGGTATGAATGGACAAAAGAATGTGATAGTGCATTCATTGAGCTTAAGAGGTTACTAACTAGTGCGCAAATTCTACGAGTGTCGGATATGGAAAAGGAATTCACAGTTTGCATGGATGCCTCGAAGCAAGGGTTGGGGGACATGATAATGCAGGATGGAGGAGTGATAGATTATGCATCAAGGAAGTTGAAGAAACATGAAGAGATTTACGCTACTCATGATTTAGAGTTGGCATCTATAATGATAGCTCTAAAACTTTGGAGGCACTATCTTGTGGGGAAAAACTTTGAGCTCAAAATGGACCATCAAAGTTTAAAACATCACTTCACTCAAAGGGATCTGAATGCCAGGAAAAGGCGATGGAGTGAGTTTATGAGTGAGTACGATTTTGGTATTTCATACATCAAGGGAAAGGAAAATGTGGTCGTAGATGCCTTGAATAGGAGACCGCGTGTCTTCTCCTTGATACCCTTAAAAGTCAATCTGAGGGAACGTGTGTAAACGAAACTCCAAGAAGACAGTTGGTATTTAAAGGTTACTTCAAACCTCCAGAGTGGGAGGCAGTTAGATCCAAATTATGAAGGATATAGTTTGGAAGAAGACAGACTATTGAGATATCGGGGAAGGATGTACATCCCTAAAAATGGGGATATTCGAAGAATCATACTGAAGGAATCCCATAGAGAACTTTATTGTGCACATCCGTGTGTGAAGAATATGTACGCAGACATGAGGAAACTTTTCTTCTGGGTAGGCATGAAGCACGATGTAGTCCATTTCATCGCCAAGTGCCTAGAGTGTTAACAAGTGAAAGCTAACCACCATCACCCGACAGGCCTCCTACAACCACATGATGTTCCTATGTCCAAGTGGGAAGTCATCTCTATGGATTTTTTTGTGGGGTTGTCGCTCACATCTCATAGACACAATGCCATTCTTGTGATAGTGGATAAGTTAACCAAGAGTGCTCATTTTATTCCAGTTAGAGACACTTACGATGTCATTGATGTGGCATGTGTGTTTGTAAGTGAGGTTATCCATTTGCATGGGATACCTCAGAATATCATTTCAGATAGGGACTCCAGATTCACTTCTAGGTTTTGGACAAGTTTGTAGTCAGCATTGGGGACTCAGTTGAACTTAAGCACAGCTTATCATCCTGAAATAGATGGGAAAACTGAGAGGGTAAATCAAGTCATGGAAGACATGCTTAGGATGTATGTCATGGATAATCAAACCCAGTGGGAGAAGTACCTACCTTTGGTAGAGTTTTCCTAGAATAACAGTTTTCATAGCTCCATTGGAATGCCACCCTACGAAGCTCTATATGGAAGGCCATGAAGAACACCATTGAGTTGGGAAAGATTAGAAGACTGAGTAATAGTTGGGCCAAAATTGATTCAAGAGATGGAGGAACAAGTGATTTCGATTAGGAAGAGACTGAAGGAAGCACAGGATAGACAGAAACGTTATGCGGATACACACAGGACCGACCAAAGTTATGAAGTGGGTGACCAATTTTTCATTCGTATCAAGCCTAATAAGAGTACCATACGGTTCAGGAAGGGGACAAAGTTGTCACCTCGATTTATAGGACTATTCAGAATCCAAGAGAAAATTGGACCTATTGCCTATCATCCCATACTGCCACCCCACTTGCATAAAACTCATAACGTTTTTCATGTATCTGTTTTACATCATTATGTTGCTGATGAATCACATAAACTAAATTGGAATGAATTGCAGGTATGGAACGTGGGAACTCTCATGGTAGAACCATTATGCATATTGGACCGTAGAGTCTGACATCTCAGGAACCGTCTGGTATACCAAGTTAAGGTCTAATGGGACAAGTATAGTCCAGGATCTGCTACTTGGGAAGACGTTGAGACACTACGACGAGACTATCCCTCACTTTTTTGAACACCTCAAGAATATGTTTCTCAGAGGTGGGGTGTATGTAACACCACATTTTGACTTAGACAACCAGGATTACCTGAAGCCTACACTTTTATTTTCTACTCACAGTGAAACTATTAAATGATACACTTAAACTTTTTAAGACGTATGAATCTTTATGAATATTATACGTATTTGAATAATGATGGGTTTGATGCGATATATTGTGAGAATGTAAATTTTATGAATGTTTAAATGTTATTGATGATGATGGATATAATGCGATATACTATGTGAATGTAAATTTTATGAACATTTAAATGCTATTGATGATGATGGATATGATGCGATATAGTGTGTGAATGAGAATCCTATGAAGGTTTAAATGCTATTAGAATGATGTTGGATATGATGCAATCTATTTTGTAAATGATAATTTTATGAAGGGGTGTCGAAATTGAATTATGGGATATTATGAGATCTATTTCTAACTTGAAAACTTTTATGTTAAGTTGTTGGTACATGGATACTGAATTGAAATGATGGTTGTATGCAATTACATTATGATAATGCATAGAAATGTATGAGTTTGTGTTACAGACTAATCTGCAGGTTATAGGCTATGAAATAGCCAAGGGATAATAACGATGAAAGTGAATGACATGACCACTGGCCATGAAAAAATATGGTATGAATCCTTGTATGTGAAATTATATTGGTTTGGATACATTTCTATGATATGTGGACTAGTGAAGGATTTCAGGTGATGAGACTGCCCAAAACTGAATAAGCAACGACAAAACTCCCAGCAACACGATGCCACTGTATATTCCATTGTAGGGTGTGGACCCTAGTTATGATTAGGAGGGGTGGAGGCATTTCCCACTGTGTATCCTATGAAACCTGAAGTCATGGGAGGACGGTGTTATCTCACGCTCCCCTAGACGTGTGATGATGAATATCAGTGGCCTGCTAGGGAAGCTTGGTCGAGATAGTGACACTTCCGCTTACGAGTTCTATTTGGAGTTAGGTCAATATAGTTGATTCTCCTAGATAGTCCAACAGAGGAAGGATAGGAATGAAGATGGAAGTAAGTTAGGGAGGAAGGATGAGTAGAAATAGTTGAGAAAGTATGGAGATTTGGCTTATGGTGGAATTTATTGTTTTTCCCTTCTAAAAAGAAAATGTGTATATATGAATATTCATAATTATGTAACTATACCACAGTTGTCTAAATAAAATTGTTGAACTAGATAATTGTAATTAAAGGATTTCACAAACATTTGATTGGTTTATTGTATTTTATAAAAGAATAGTCTTGTTGATTGGATTGGATGCATACATAAATTACTATAAGGGTGATAGTTATTGATTATTAGTACATGCACGAGACTTGTATGTACTAGCTACACATGCATTTCTTGCGCATGTACACTAGTATGAATGAGTTTCTTAGCTTACTTACTAATAATGATGGCTATTTGTTATGAATGTGTGGACCATGTTTCTTCTCCCTTGTATCATAGAATACTTTAACTTCGGGACAAAGTTTCCTGAAGCGTGGGTGTATGTAACAACCCCAGTTAAATAGTTACATAGGGTTTATTAGGTATAGTTAATTAAATAATTAACTATCTTAATGTGTATTAGTTAAGTAATGATTAACTATTAATAATATTAATTAATTAATTATTTATTTTTTAATAAATGTCGATTAATTAATTAATTGATTACTTAACACATTCAATGATTTGGGTAAAGAATTAAAGGGCTTAATAACTTTAATTTAATCATTATGAAACTTTGCGTATGATAGGGGATAAGGTAATAAATGGAGGGATAGGGTAATAAATGGAGAGATAAGGTGGGTGGCATTAAAGGAGGGTAGGGAGTCGGTGAATGGGGGGATATATGACTGGGCAGAGGCCTTCGGGAAGGGGGATTATGAAATTTTTGGAGAGGAACCATTTCTAGAGAGAGGGACTGTATTTCCTGTTTTTTTTATATTTTTCTTCTTGGGAGTTTGGGAGGACAGTTGCAGGAGTGCACCTAGTTGCTAGGAGTTTTGGGCTCGGGGGCCAGGAATCCTTACGGAATCCTGGAGCTAGGGAGCCGGATAGGCTGCTCCAAGCTGGTTGGGTGGTTAGACGGTTTTGGGCAGAGTTTAGCACAATTTCAGCTTCATCTTGGACAAACAAAGATCCGGGATTTAGCATCAGATGGAGGTATTTTTATTTATGTATTTTTCAGGATTATGTGGTGTTATGTGGATGGTTATGTAATTTATTAGCATATTGTACATAAATTTAAATTTCTGTTGCTTATATGCTGAATGAACGAAATTACTTATTGTTTATGCGTCGAAGTAATCTTATCTGTTTAAATTTATGAGTTTTATTAGGCTTAATTGAATCCGGTCCTTACAAGAAATCAAGGAAGTGTTGCATCACAGACTGGGAAATATTGTATTGCATCAGGGATCTTTGGACATCATGTTTATTTTGGATATATGAGTATTATTTTTGAAATAATTTCAAATTTCATAAGTTTAAATTTCCAAAATTAAATATGTTGATGAGAGGCACAAGGAGGTATGCTTTGCTTAACTAATGGTTATGTTATGATTTTAATGGTTGTTATGAACTAAAGGGAGTCACAAGGGGTCCTAGCTACTAGTTATTATTTATTTATGACCCTTATTATAATTATTACTTTTCCCCTTTACTAAATTTAGTTGAGTCTTTTAATTAACTTAACTAAGGAATTGGTTCAACTTCTTCAACCAATTTTAATGTGTTAAAAGAAAAAGGAAAAGGAGGAACAAGAGAGAGGATAGAAGCAGAAGCATGCTATGGTTTTCTCTTTGAGTATATGTTGAGATAGTTCATTTTTCATTCATTCATATATTCATCACAACCTAATTCTCTTTTGTGATAGTAGGGTCTTGTTGTAGACAACAATATTCAGGGTTGAATCAAATCATTCAGACACTTGTTTTTCAGAGGTGTTGATCTATCTTTGTTAGACTGTGTAGACTTGTTTGTTTGTGAATTAATTTTCATGACTTATAAAGGCTATTGTGCAAAGTCGAGTGCGAAGCAATATGTGGCAAGTTAATCCATCTTTAGAGTTCAGTTTTGGTTTTTGGTCAAAGGTCCTTTTGTATGTTCCATTGGGGATGTCTAAGTTTGACTTTGGTCCAAGATTTATGTATGAGATTTTGTAAAGAAAATGACTCTTTGGTGAATTGGAATGAAATAAAGGATTTATTTATGTCTCAACTATTTCGATTATCATATTCGTGTCTTTACTTTTGTTCTTACATTTATTTCAACAACTTTTATATTCGGAAAATTACATAAAAAGTGAATTTCTTGAAAGTTTTTTGTTGATAAAAGACTAGCCTAAGAACTCGTAATTAATACTTGTGAGTTAGGATGTTATTTTTCTTGGCTATAAACATAGGGTGATATTCCCGTCTACTTTTCTTTAGCCAAGTAAAGTCTGAAAATGGTTGAGTAAGATCAATTCATATCTTTTCCTCAACAGACATGTGATATACTATTTTAGTCGGAGTCTTATGACTACCGAAACCAAATACCTACATGTGGAGAAACCGACCTTGGTAGTTGTTTAAGTTGTCCAACATTTTCTCCATTATATCTTATTATGTAGAACCACTATTATTTCTGATTGCAACCCCATGCAACATATCCTCACTCAACAATTTCTAGCGGGAAAGTACTCCAAATGGATAGTGATTCTCCAGGAGTTTGACTTGGATTTTGAATGCACAAAGTCAAATAAATCCTTGTTGTTTGACGAACTGATATGTGACCTTCCTATTACTAAGACAAAAAATGTGGTAGAGGATTCCTTTCTTCACGAATGCCTTTTTCTGATCAGTTATGATGACATATGATATGGAGGTATCATCATCTATCTCCAAACTCAAACTTTTTGGCCCAACCTATATAGTATAGATCGTCGTCGTATACGATATCAAGCCTGCCAATACATCATTTTTGGTGATACCCTTTATCGCCGCGGTATTGATTCCATTTTTTGACGATGTCTCACCTTCGATGAAGCTGAGAAAGATTTGAATGAATGTCAATCTAGAGCATGTGGCGGTCATATGTCTGGGTATAACACTGCCCAAAATATCTTACGAGACAGTTATTTATGGACTTCTTTGTTTAAGGAATTCATTACTGTTATCCATAAATTCCATGCTTGCAAAAATTATAATAACAAGATAAGATCTCATCCTGCTCCTTTACATCCTGTAGTTTTCATTGGTCTATTCGCCAAATAGGGCATTGACTTCATGACATGTAACCCTCACTCAGCTGGGGGGCATGGATACATCATTGTAGCTATGGATTATTTCACTAAATGGTCTGAGGAGATGCCTACATTTGATAACACCAGGAAAACTACAACATTGTTCATATTCAATCATATCGTTACTTAGTTTGGTGTCCCTCAAGCCATCGTTATTGATCACAATAGTCATTTTTGAAATTTTATGATGTCTGAACTTACTGAAAAGTTGGGTCTTCACCATGAAAACTCAACCCCCTATTATCCACATGACAATGGCTAGGTTGAAGGAATCAACAAAGTTCTCATTACTATGCTTCAACAGATGATAGGAATTCATAAGACCATTTGGCACATGATGTTGTTCTCAACATTATAAGCCTATCAAAAATCCGTCAAGTATACCACATGATTTACACCTTTCTAGTTAGTTTATGATATCGAAGCTATCTTTCTGATTGAATGTGAAATACCATCTTTGAAATTGGTCGTTGAACTTCTCCCCAATACCTTTGTCGAAGAAGAGAATCTTTTGTATTTGATGAAACTGGACAAAAACCATTGCGATGTCTCCTTAGTTATTGAAACTAAGAAGAAACGTGTTAAATCCCAATATGACAAACATGTCAAGCCACATGTTTTTTCTGAAGGTGATCTAGTTCTCCTTTACGAGAAAGATCATGATTTTCTAGGTGTTGATAAATTCGAGGCCATGTGGTGAGGTTATTACATTATTAAACGAGTGTTGGAGAAGGGAGATTATGAGCTAGTTGATTACAATGGAATCTCTTTGAGTGAACCCAGAAATGGGATTTACTTAAAGAAGTACTATGATTAAGTCATTTTTGCATGAGTGCTTGTATTTTAGTGTATCATACTCTTGTTTTCTTTTTCGTTGTTTGGTTTTGACCTTCAATTGCTTACCTTGCGTTGTGCTTGGTTTCCAGATGTCGGTGTCTTCGCTACCCTACATTGGCTTCGCTAATGGAGCTAGTCGCAGTACTTAGAACTTAACATTTACTCCTTGGGAAATCTATGTACCTACAGATCAATTGATTAGTCTACATGGTGTTTTCCTTGCTTGTGCAACTAATAATATCATGGAATACAGTGCATTCATCGAATTATTGACCGATGTTGTTTAAATTAGAATCTTTCATATTATTGTATGACTCGATTCATAGTTAGTATTTCTATAATTGAGTAATGTTTACTCCATTCGAAGTCCTACATTGTTGAGGGTATGTTTATGAATTCACCTCTTGGAATGTCATTTTGATTACATTGAATATCAACACATTCCTATATGTCTAAATACATTAACACATGAATTGGCTAATTATTTGTTAGACAGAAATTTGAGACATTCATAAAATCCAATCACACTTTGTATATACAACAAGTAAGCCAGTAGAAGCCTCATATATATATATATATAATGATAAAAGTTTTACAAAAGGTGTTTTTGTTCGAAGACAAAAATATCAAAAATGTGAAGCACATGGCTTCATATACAATAGAGAATCAAGTATGTTTCTCACTATAACATGCGACTACCCATGCTACTCTATGGAGTAGTTGACCGATGGAAGCAGACATGCCCACTGTGTGGCATTGGTAATTTCTTGAGATATCATCAATAGAGGCATCAAGGATGTTAATCGTAACCCCCTCCAAGTTTTTCTATATGGTATCGTAGTCGAAAGAAGCTACTCCCACTGCGACATCTCTCTCCCCTCTCCTCTGGATAGGGGATGAAACCGGAGGGCGATAAGGTCCCATGTCTTCATCATCAAAGATCATTTGATTAGTCATCAGATAAACAACATAAAAAACATTTTCATATCATTAAAAATCACAAAAACATCATATAAACAAATTTTCCTTCTTACCTATGTCCCCCCATTGGGAACCTTTAGGAATAGCTAAGTATGGATCTCCTCATAAGTCTAATCCGACATATGCATAGTCATCGACCATGAGCATCTGGGTTCTCAAGCAGTCGAAGAACACATCATTATATTTAACGATAGGACCAACTACATGTCATGTCATTAAGTTGACCCACCTCTTCATTCTCAGATCCTGTGGGGCAGGTATACCCCACTCTACCTATAAACTTAAAATTGGGACCCTCTCTATGAATATGGACACCAAATTAGAACCGTACCCAAACTATTTTAGTTCACCACTCCTGCACTTGGTCAGTTGTTTTTTCATACTCTTGAGAACCTTTTCACAGCAGTTGAAAACTCAGGGCTCCATACATTCCAGCGCATACTAAAAATAGCTATGAAGAGCCATATGGGGAGCTACACTCCCTTCCATGCATGTGATGGTATAGAGGATGGTCCATAGGGGAAGGTCTCAGACATCTCTTATAACGACTTTACCGCTATGCTTCTGAGTACCTGGCACACAATGCTCACCAATATAGTGGTTCATAGGTGCACCACCACCTTTGTTGCATGTTAGTGTGACTCAAGATGCATGACGAGATAGTCTGGTCAAGAAGTATATATCCTTGATATCTATAATAAGAATGTGAGAACCCACTTGAAACACCTGATCATTAACATCCCACATGTGAACTAGGTACTCGAGTAATCTCGGTTAGGCCCTCATACCCTGGATTTTGAATAATTTTAACAATCCACACTATAGGAGAGACATTACCATTCCCGAGTCATTCCTGAAAAAGTAGTCTTCCTCCTCATTCTCTCTCTCTCGCCATTTCAACATTTTTACTGTGGAAAACCTATAATGGGACATTAAAGAGAGATTAACATCATCATGTTCTTCCCTGGAGATTTTTTATGGAAATACATCTTAAATTTTTTTTGAATTACACACATCACAGGCCAGGGCATCAACACAGTGTAGAGTCATCGCAGGCTAGCTATGGGGCCACCTGCAACGACCCTAGATTGTCACAGGGCTTGATATAGGGCTCCTTCGACAACCTCAACACATAGGTATCCTAAAAAACTTAACTCAAAAGTTTATTTTTAACCAATGAGAAACAAATTTTGATCCATGAAAGTTGAAAGAGATGAAAATTACCTTTTCCGTGGAGACTATTCGTCGAATGATCAACTGTTCCCTCTACAATCGACAGTGGAAAATTGAGGTAAATAGGGGGTTTTAAAGAAAAGTTTGGGTGAAATAGAAAATGGAATAGCGAAATGAGGTTTTTACCCATTTTTAATGATTTATTCACTTTTTCATTTATATTTTATATTATTTTATATATTTTACCTAAACCCTAAAATCCTAACAACTTTACAAGTGTCGATTTTTTCATATAAAGAGTCTAGGAGTGAAACGTTGAACAAGGATACACTTTTTGGTTTGTTTTTATACATTTGTCACATGTACAGATCCTTTTAGGGTTTTTCAGGAAAAAATTCGAGCTTAGGAAAAATCAATGCGAATGTAATCGAATATACTTTTATCACTTTTTCGGACTTGTAATGGTAACATGAAAAACAAAACCTATGGATTATCCTTTAAGCTCTTTTCACATTCAGTAAAAAACGAAAAGATTGTTGAGCGACCTTGTTCTTTTCATGCTTGTAAAAGTATTTGAAGAAAATGTCTATTGAGGGGTATTTTATCTCCTTTTTGGTGTCATCAAACTACTTTACGAAAAAGGAATTTATGGAGTTCTCTTTAAGTGTTTTTCAAACTCTCTAAACCTTAAGAACCCCTGAGTTTTCTTTCCTTGGACTCATTAAACAAACATCGAAAGACCCATATGGGACAAAACCACTCCTTCTTAGGGTTCGTTAAACATACTTTGAGGGACTCATATGAAGGATGAGATTATATCAACAAGCATATGCTATCCTCCTCAAGCTTGCGTAAAAATAAAGAGGTACTCACCAGAAATGGTGGGGGAAAATTTGGGAAAGAAGTGTGTCTCTGTATTTTCATTAGTGGCAGTAATATTCACTCTTGAACATGACACTGCCCTTCATCATTGTATCCTGGTTGGGAAATCCACTTGTCTTGTAACGACCCTGCTTAAATAGGTGTATATGATAATTAATTATAATTAATTTAATAATATAATTGTCCTAAAAGAATAACTAAACCTTAATTATTTCTTAAAATAACATTTACTAATTAATTATTATTAATTAGTTATTCATGATTTTTTTTATGATTAATTGAAGTATTAATTAATTCATTAATTAATAAGGTAAATAAATAAAAAAGAAGGATAATAACTTATATTATTAAATTAATTTACATACCCGATACGGGATAACATATTAACTAAAGGGGATAAGATATTAAATAAAGGGGATAAGATATTAAATAAAGGGGATAAGGGGCACTAACGAGAAGGGATAAGGAGGTAATAAATGAGTTAGGTAGGGAGTAAATGAGGGGGGGAAGTCGATGAAGGAGGGATAAGGAAGGGAAGGAGTTGGATAGGAGGCATTCTACGGGAAGTTGGGGGATGAATTTTGAGAGCTCTGGATTGGTAGGGAGAGTGAAATTTTGGGAGTAGGATTGATACAGTGCACCGAAGTTGCTGGGGGTTTTGGGCACGGGGGACAGGATATCCGTTGATATCCTGGAGCTAGGGAGCTACCTAGTTGGCAGGGAGGAACGATTTTGGGCAGTGTTCATAAGTGATCAAGGAAGAAAGCTGCAGACAAAAGGAGGGATAATAGCATCAGGTTCAGGTATTCATTTAGAATCATGCATTGTTTTTGTATTAATTTGTTATTAAATTTATTATTCATTGTTGAAATTACATGCGTACGTGTTAAAATAATTTGGAATTATTGAACTTTCATAAACCAGTAGAAATTACTGTCTTGTTGTAGAATTACTTGATGTTAAATAAAATCTGGCTCCTACATTTGGTATCAGAGCCCTGGTTCAAATCTGGAACCAATGGCCTAAATAAGGGGTTTAGTTATAGTAAATCCCTAAATAAATGTATTAGGGTGAATAAAAATTTGGGCCTTAAGGGCCAAAACTCCATCCATGCTTAACCTACACACAAAACATAGAAACTTTAATAAAAATAAAAATAAAATAAATAAATGCAAAACAAATTACTAAAGTAAAACATACAACTAGGGTCGTTACACTATCGATTTTGACAAAAGAGTATGCCCTAGCCCCCTGTTGCGAGAGCTTAACCAGATAGAAGTGCTTGAATTCAGTGGTTCACGCCTTGAGGCAACCAGGACACTTGTGGTAGCCAACCCAAAAGAAAGCATTGAACCGTAACTGAAACTAAAACAAGGAAATGACTAGACCTTGAGTCTAAAATGAAGCAGTTTCTTTCCATGAATACAACAATAAACTTAAATTTATTTCAAAAAGTAAAAGCTCAAACATAGAAATGGTCGTAAAGACTCTGCCTTTTGTGATAAAATGCGATAAAGACTGAAATTCAGCAAAAATCTGTGCAAGACAAAGTACAAAGATATTACTAAATGACAAATGCAAATGTAATCACTTCCATCCTGCCATGACATAAGCAAGGGAAATCATGAAAACAAGCAAAAACTCACGCAAGATAAAGTTAGATGAAGTTAGTAAAGAGTGAATTTCATTGTAGTCACTCTGATGTCACCATTGTGTAAATAGAGAAAATATGTCATTAGGGTTAGGGTTATTAGGGTTCTGAGACAACCTCAATTTCAGTCATATTGCAGGTTCTAGAAAAACGTACAAGGAAATAGTTCTTAGATTAATGTTATTAAACAAAAGAATTCCAGGGTTTATAGTAATAAGCCGAGTCTACTATGTATTCACATAAAAAAACATATTTTTCAGAGCATAACAATAATACCTTGGATTTCTCTTTGGCTTCATTGAGACGCTCCCCGTTCGCGTCTTCATTCAAGGACATTGTTTTTCAACGGTTCTTCAAAACCCTAAACGCCTACTTAAAATTTAATTCAGACGTCTGCAGAAAGCTCTGCAAAAAAGTCTCTGGAAAAACCAAAAATTAAAAATAAAGAAACCTGAAACCACAGTTCAGTGGTAGGCAGAGGTCGTTAGATCGAATCCCTCAGGGCCCGGAAAAGGAAAGAAAATGAACGTAGGATGGATCTTTCCTAACTCAAAGACTCCATTAACCTAAGACGACTTTAAATCACTTGGAACCCTCGCTTCAGCGGTTATCTCTTTCGTATTAAGAAGTTTTAACGAAGAAATTCTAAAACCCAACCAATGAATAACAAGAGATTTCTCTGATCATATCAGCTCAGCTCAGCTCATCTCATCTCATTTCGACTTGTCTCGTCTCGTCTCTGACACATGTCGAAGCTCTCACCTTAGCCGCACTCGATGAACTGCTCCTGCATGCTGAGCATGAAGCCTGCTGTGCCACAGAGGTAACCACTGGCGCGACCCCGGCGGAGGCGGTGGCAACGACGAGTTAGTAGAAGCAACAATGAGGGGTGGCTCAATAGAAGCACTGACGGAGGTGGAAACAAATGTTCCTACCCACCATAGTTCAGTTCTTTCTTCAACGGTTCCTCCTCTTTCATGTGAGTGTATCCCTCCGACGAATAAGAAATTGGTTTATTAGTCGACAACCCATCCCTAACCAAAAAGAAGCATATTCATTTCATTTTATCAACGATTCGGCTCACGATTAGCTCCAGTCACATTTTTAAAAATCATAATTGTATGAGCGGGAGCTCTAGATCAACAGATGGGAACACAATCTATAGATCCATGGATGGGAACACGAGCGAGGAGGCAATGCTTGCAATAACAAGGAGGTGTTGCCCTCAAGTTGGTGGGATCATAACATTAAATTTTCCAATGTCAATAAGGTGCAAGGAGCATTTAACTATTTAAGCCACACACTCTGCAAAATCACAGTAGAACAAGCAATTCCTGGCAAAGAAAGCGAGAAAAATGATCTAACAGCAGACAGAAAAAGGGTTATGCTTCCACAAAAATAGTCAAATAAATGAAAGCTCCAAGCTGATAACAGTTCTAAATCCTAATAGCCAACTCCTACATAAAAATAAATATCCAAAGAATTAGACTGCGCAATTTTCAATAATCTCTCTTTTATTTCTCTTCAAGATGAATCAGTTAAATTTTACATAGGAATGCGAGTAACCTTAAAGAATAAGCAATCAAAAAGATATTGAAATTTCACCTCTGATACTGTTTGCAACCTGGCATCTAATAATCAACTATTGGGAGCAACTAAATCTGAAATTAGTTCAGAAAAGTTAACTGTTGAGAATGCACCTGTTGTTGAAAAACGTTCAGAAATCACAAATGTGGAAAATTCTAGTGCACTGCCAATGTCAATCCCATACCCTTACCAGAATCTCAACAACGTTGATGGCAAGCATTACCAACACCAGTGCCAAGAGCAGATAAAAGAGACGAGAGGCGGAAGTGAGGCAGCGTTAGGATTAAGGAACATCTTAGGTGTTTGGTATTGAAAGTCGGAGGCCGGGCACGTGGGCCTCATGCCAGAAGCCCGACCTTAAGGGCTTCCAACGAATGCCACAGATATTTTTTTTTATATATATAAATGTTTGGTTTTAATAAGTTGTTTAAAAGTATTAATACACCTTCTTAATAATTAAATTATCATTTTATATATATATATATATATATATATATATATATATATATATATTAATTTTTAGTTGTAATAATTTATTTAAAAGTAATAATACGCGTGCATAAAATTTTAAATTAAAAAAAATATATATATATCTATATAATTATGAGTTTTTATTTAAATAATTTAATAATATAGGGCCAGTATAAATTTAAATGGAGTCCGTGAGATTTGAACCCCGGACCTCCTTCCACCGTGAAAGCTTTAACAAAGTCTGCCCTGCCAACGCGCCATACCATATGCCTTTAAAAAAAAGGGTGTATGTGCGTTGATTAAGGCGATTGAAGCTTAGGATTAAGCTTAGTCTAGATTTTAGTTTTAATAAACCAGCACAGCCGCAAAGTGGCTGGCGGCTGTTTAACGTCGAAAGGTATATAGCGCTGGTGAACGCCAAATGGGGCTGGCAGTTGGGGATAATTGTTTAGATGCCGTGGGTCTAATCCTATTTAATCATTTAAACGTGGTAGTTATATAACCTTACAACAAATTCTTTTTTTTATGTGATTAGGTAAATGTTAAAAAGTAAACATGTTAAAGGATGTTGTGATAAATGCAAGAAAGTTATGAACGATAAATGTGACCCATTGATTTTGGAGGATGACTAAGAATATGCCAACATCTTCAATGCGTAGCCATCAGATAAGGGTTTATGGTTAAGTAAGATTTAAAAGAACATTGATTGTTCCCCTTTGTCAATAGGCGTATGCCTTTCGGTGTAAATTTAATAAACATAAATTCGGAAGTCACTATAATCAAGTTGTATGTGAAAGTTAAAAGGCTTAGACTAGGACACGCGGGAAGGAGGCGACATATGTACTAGGAGAGTAAGCATAGGAAGTGGCGAGTGAGGCGCAAGGATAATGTAGCTACAGGGAAAA
>ML776645.1:2064957-2092041 GCA_009831015.1 Picea engelmannii
TGGGTTCCCAAAGGTGAACCTCATGTTGAATGTTATCCTTTAAAGTTCCTATGAATACATCAATCAAGTGCTCATCTGGAATATCGGTTACCTTTATATTCAATCTTTGGAAGTTCTCAATGTGCTCGGTAACTGAACCCTTTGTTTTGAGATTTATCAATTGGATAAAGAAGGTATTGCTCCTTGTATCCTCATAGTGTGCTATCATTTCTTTTGTGAAAATTTTCCAGGTGATGATTGATTTGCGAGAACAAAACCATCGATACCATACAAATTGATTAGGTTCTAAATATAAAGAAGCAATTCGTACCTTTTGTGTATGTGGCACATTATGTAGATCAAATAATTTCTCCATCTGAAGTATCCATGTGATTGGGTCCTTGCCATCAAACTTCCTCATATCGATCTTAGTAACGTGGTTAGTATTCAACCCAAAGTTTGATTTTCTCCATTCTTGATTCACCTTCCTTGTGTCCTCATCATGAATTTCATGGGATGCATTTTCACTTTCAGGTGTTTTCTTTGTTACGAATTTTTTCAATACTTCCATGATCTCCTCTTTTAAACCATCCATCTTTGCCTCCAACTTAACTTCCATCTCTTGTAGTTCATATTTTGTTACTATGTTATTTTGAAAATCATTTATGTCCCTACGCATTTCTTCACCTTCATCAAGAGTCCAAGTAGGATTGTCTAGAGGCTTATTTGGTGTAGAAGTTCCCTTTTTGGGTGGCATGCTGGCCAAGCATCACTTTTGAACCTTTATTTTGAGGTGGTTATACAAGACAATATTTCTTCTATTGTATCTCCCAAGTTTTGGCCCTTATGGGTATGAAACTTTCTTTTATGTAGTTCTTTGATATTTCTTCTCTGCAATTCCACAGGTATGATCAAAATTAGATGTACCAAGTGGAATTTATGCCAACTTCCCCACAACTTGCCGATTTTTGGCCTTTCCAGGAGATCCCACTTATATAGCATGCCATGCACAAAATGATTGATACAAAATTTTGAAACTCATACCATAAATACTACAGACTATCCATGATCCATTGAAACTAGTCCCACTCAATTTGGATACTCTAGGAAGAATTAATGATTGTTTTACCTGGAACACATTCTTGATACTAGTCAATAGGACTAGTTAGATACCCTATCTTACACAGGGTGTATCTACAAATTTAAGATGGCCTAGAAGCTAAACGTTTTACCACATATACCTTACTAATTTTTGTGAATATCCTCCAGATTTAAGGGTCTGAAACGTTACAGAAAATGTTTTATAGCGAAAATTCCACAATGACTCAGTTTAAGATGATTCCATAACCCTATCTTGTACAGGATGTATCTCCAAAATTATAAGGCCCGAGGAGATGAAATCTGAGCCCAACGTACCTTGATCCGTCTAATAAATATCCTCCAATTTGTTCCTTCTAAAACTTTTTAGAAAACAAATTATAGCCAAAATTCCAAGGTGTCTCAGATGTAGCAGCAAAACTCCAAGACCTTGAGCTCTAATACCATATGTTAAGAACCAAATATCAATATAGCATAGAAAAACCTCAGAAAAAGTACTCAACGCCTTGAAAAAGAGATGATTTTAGATAATAAGCTTCTTCGAGGGGGAAACCTCATTTTCCCCACTTAAATGTTCCAGTACAAGATGATTCAAAATGAAAATGTCTCCTTGGTATATATAGGAGACTAGGAGGTATAATTACAACTAATGACCTAAAGCCGACATAAATAAAATAACATTACTAATATAATATGCCCCAATTAAGGGGTACTGAGCCAATATTAGGGCTTAACAAGATGTGGTTGAAGGGGAGCTCGCTGCATTTTATTGTTGATAGCGGAAGCTAGAAGAATTTTAGGTATCTAGAAGTATCTAGAGAGGTAGTGGGGGGATCATAGGGCCCATAGTGATAATAGTGGAGGCCACTCAATTTATGGTGGACTAGATCCACTAGATTATTAAATAAGGCCCACTATGGTAGTTAGATATAATAAATGTAAGAGGACTTACTAGAATATTCCTCCTCTATAATGATATTAGGTTGTTTGTAGAACTATATAAAGGGTTTCAAGCATTGTAATGGGATATGAAGATAATTTTTTTTATTTGGAGCGGTATCTCAAAATGAGGAAGCCCCCTCGAAGAGGCAAGTGAACAGGAGAGGATCCCTTCCATAATATGATCCACTGTATGGTGTTTCCCTACCCTAAGTGTTTGATATAAAAAGGTGGTGGTTTATTCTATATTTCTAGTGGATATATTTTTTATTCAACTCTTTGGTACTTAGAAATTGATATCAGAGCACTTTCCTTGGAAAAAATTGTGGGATTTTTTTTTATTTTTTTTTGAAAGAAACCAAAGAGGGATGCGAAATTCCAGATGATTTATGTGTATTTATGTGCAATGTTTGCCAAAACTAGTTTTATATATGAGTTCCTCTCAGAAAAACACCTAATTATGAAAAAACAATTGTCTGAAACGAAGTCTGGGAAGTAAAGTTATTGACGTTTTAAAATCTGCAAATATTTAGGGTTTTTCCGTGGACGACAACACAATTGTTTTATTTTTGTAGCACATGGAGGCTGAATTTTCTAAAAAACATTTAAGATATGAGTTCCTCTTTCAAAAATAGTTTATTTCAAAAAACAAATCACCCAAATTTGAGCTCCCGAGGTGAATATATCGCTAATTTAAAAGCACTCAGTTTTGGGGTTTTTTTGTGACGACAAGAAGATTGTAGAGCTCATAACTTTGCACAAGGTGTTCAGATTGCCACCAAATAAATTCCATTGGATATATTATTTTAATATTTTTCTTATTTTACATTATATTTTGTATTTCCAATGGATATGCACTCTCAACTCATGTAAATTCTACGAAAGGTTTAATCCCTCAAAGCCGATATGAATGACCACCTGCAAGGCATCAAGGCTAGTCTACACAACCATACAGACAATTATCACAATAGTCAACGGTCATTGACTCTCCTACAAGAGAGATATCTTATGGAAAACACCAGGGATGAATATAATCAATAAGTATATATTGGGTATGATTTTTAGGCTGATTGTGATGCTTGATATATGGATAGTTCTCATTTTTGGGATGACAACCACTTTCATATTTTATTTGATGACTCTAATCCACCTTTTGTAGAGAACCTCAATGTGACAAATCTAGAGCCACTTATGATTACTAGTGTCTATCATGCATATTCTACATTGGTATTATTCCATCATATTCAGGTATGACCCTCTGCCACTATGTGCATGGATCTTCTTATTTAGATCCACATGACAGGTGCCAAGATTTGAAGAATCATTTTCAGTTGGTTATTAGGTTACGATAGCTTCTGCATGGAGTTCACATGAGCACTCAGACATGGGACCTTCACTTACAATGGTGGTTGGACTACTTCAGCATGGTGTCTTTAATTTCTACATGAGACCATGGTTCTCTAGTCTACTTCATCACTATATTAGTCCACATGTATCCATGGGACCCTGGTATATGGTTGAACACCCTCATAACTGTTATAAGAAAAATCTGTTCATTGGGACAGATCTAACCTATCTGTATATGAAGTCGGTTACAACCTCTTTGATATCTCGACATGAGGAAGAGACTACCTTCACCTCATATGGTCCTTTGCCTCAGGTGATAAACAAGGGGAAAATGAGAGATGAAAGACTCACGAGAAGTCTTTCTTAGGACCACCCACCTCAGGTGTTATCCTCCGTCAGATTCATGGATGGACAAAATGGCCTGGGGGATGAAAACAAGTTCATTTATTTTTAGTACAACAAACTAAACAAGGCAAACAACGAGTTATTCACTCCCTTAAAGCCTTGCAAAATGACCCAGAATGGGTTCTCGAGGTAAACCATGGTCCTAGACAATAAACCAGTGGGTACCTCAAGTGAAAAAGGTGAGAAATAAGGGTGAAAAGGGAGTTTAAAAAATACATCCAAGTCTTTTCAGATGGTTGTAAATTGCAAACAACAAGTTGTTCAAAGATTTTTAAGGCAGGGAAACAGGCCCAGAATGGCTTGGTACTCCCCGGGGTGACCCAAGAAGTAATCCCAAAAATTTGTCAAATCAAAAGAAGGGCTATAAATGAAGATGGAAAATCCTTTTTACAAGTTTTTACAGCTATGTTTAGGGGGGTATTTATTGTTGCAATTTATGTTCGTGGATGAAACATGGACTAACAAAAGCTTTGACTTAAAATGTATTTTATTTGTGAATTTTCAGTTTATTAACACATGCATTGACCACCAAACTATTTTAAAGGTTATACTGATTAGGAAAACACCTATTATCCTAGAACTGTTCCAACCAATATAAGGAGAGTATTCTTAGTAAACCACAGTGGTTAGGTTGAATAGTTCCCCATGCAGTTCAGAGAAGCAGGATCCGCTTCTCATCACTTGCGCTTTTGGGATCTTAAAGCTGCTTGGATGGAAGAAGGATACCTGTGAAAAGGAAGAGGATTAGGAACCCCCCAAGGGAATTTTTAGCTCATCTTACCCAAGCAGTGTAGTATCGCAACCAAGTTGAGCTATTGAACTCCTTGACCGTGTGGTACTAGGGAAGGACAACTCAATTTATACTAACTAGACAACTTCTAAGGGGCTCCTAATGAATATTCCTTGGCTTTAACACTTAGTATTCTATGAAATTGAAATTGCTTGAAATAAAGGATGAGGCCATCCACATAGCGAGGTCACATATCGCTTTCGCAAGCATGCCTCCTGGTCAATAAATTGAAATCTATCTAAATATTCATACAAAAAATAAGTAAATAATTATGTGACATGTATGTCATGGCTAAATAGTATGTGTACACATATAGCCAAATAATATAGGTTTTTTTTTTTAATGTGTATGGGGCGGACCCCTGCTTTGTTTTTGTGTTTTTTGTGGTTTTCTGAATGTTTTAGCTTGTTGATTTTGCGTGGCCCCTTTAGTGGAAGCCACCTATACATTAGTATAAAATAAAATATGCAATGAATAAAGATAACATTAACTAATTACAAGTAATCAATTATACCATTCAACCAAAGGGAATGGGTTGAGGTTGTTTGTAAGTGGCAAAGCCACCATATGCATGAAATCCCCAACTAATTCCCTATATGGGGATTGGAAGTTTAATTAATGAAATTAGAAACGATGATGATTATTTATGAAGGAAAAATCAGATTTTATAAAAAAAAAATTATAAGCAAACTAGTCAACCTATCTACACAAGAAAAGCATATTGACATGGGTACATGTGCAAAAGTTTATAGAATGAGTGCAAGCGAATTCAAGGTGAAAATGAGTGTGAATGGGTGGATTTACCGATCATATCTCATATTTTTTCTTCATTTTCATGCTAGCCCCTTTGCCTCAAACAGGTCCTCATATGATCCCTAGCCACTTAAGAGAAGCAAAATAGGTGAACAGATTGTATCTATGTAGGAAAACAATGGAATTTTCGTGATTTTATATGAAATATTGAAATAAATCAAACATCAATTTACACATAAAAGTTAGATAACATCCAACTAAGATGGTTGTCCCGGGGGGAGAAATTGACCAAAATGGTCAATTTTCCTGTTTGAGACAGCAAGGTTAATATCAAAAAATCATAACAGAAATTTACATGAAAAATAAAGAAGCAAGAAAGTATAAATATCCAGCTACGGGAATTATTTAAGGGTTGTCCTAAGGGGATCTAGGACTCCCAACCACTAACTAATTCTGAAAATAACTTAATACTTCAAGAAATCTGCACTACAACACGTCAAACAAGTTAAACAAGGCTATTAGTAAATGAAAGAAAGTAAGTTAAGCCTGAGGAAGGAACAACAAACACCTAGCTAACCAATCCCTCCTAGAGATAGCTAACATAACAAGTTCTTACTACTATCTCTCAACCCTTAACCAATAAGTGACATGCCCAACAATTAATATTTAAAAAGTATCACACACACAAAGAGATTTGGAAAATTTTAGCAAAGCTTTGGCACGATATTCATCATCCCCTTTGTACAATGTCATCCCTCTTATTTACAAACAAGAGGTGGAGGATCAGGGCTAGGTCAAAAGACACTTGTCACTTTTGGAAAAGTGATAAGTGTACCAACCCTTAATTTTTTTTTGTTTTTAATAAAAAACTAAAGTTATCCAAAAGGGATCTTATCCAAAAGGAAATAAATTAGATTTTAGTAAATCCTTCGAGACCAAATTATTACAAAAACATCATTTTCATAAAATGACAAAATTTAGTATGCCACATCATCATTTTCCTTGGTATTTGTGCCATCCCAAAGACTCTTTGATTGCTTCCATGTTTTGAAGTTGTAGATGAAGTGAACTAGGATAGTTCTTGGCCATCCATGGCTTCCGGATTCACAGGGATGAAGCCCCAAGGTGTGGGTAAATTAAAGAGATGATTAGGAGGGAAAGGGGAATTTGGGATTGGTCACTATATGTAAGGAAATTCCCACTTTTCAGGCACTATGCAGACCTGATTATACCATCCCTTTTCTACCTATAAGTTTCCCTGTGAGATGACTGAAGCATGGCTTTGATTTGGGCCTTTTCCCAGTGAAGGGACCCCCTGGTACTAAACCTTGGGAGGATTTTATATTGTACCAAACAACCACTGAATTGAGTTTTGATGTGTCCATTCCATATATTTGTTCTCTACCTTTTCACTACCTTTCGTTTGGTGCAAATATGACTCCAGATGAGCAAGATATGGCCCCATAAAGGTACACAGGAAGGGGCTAGTCCGGAGACTGATCAGGGAAAACATGAAATTGAGGAAACATTATGGGTTGGAAACCATAATTGATAGGCTTCTACAGGCCTTCATACTAGTAGCTGAAATAGGTTTTCCTCATTTGGCCCAATTTGGCCTCGGAGGCCCCCAATTAGGCCTCCTTCTAGTGTGTGTTTTTGGGCCAACTATGAGCCCCTCTCACTCTGAGACGCGCCACTAGCATTTTGGGCTTATTTGGAGGGGGTGAATTTAATGGCTTCATTCTTGAATTCTCCCTATTCATTTTGACTATTTATGGGTGAAATTATGCCTCCATATCATGAAGTTATGGTATTAAAAATCCCAGTGACCCTGCGGGGGAATTTAAATTTTTTATTGTATAGTTTTAAACATATATAAAATTTATTTAAAAATTATGGTTTTATTATAAATTTCTAATATAATTATATATATATATTATATATATATAATAAAAAAAACTAAATTAAAATAACAAAAAAATTCAAAATTTAAAAATTAATTAAATTATATATAAAATTATATAACAAAAAAACTAAAATTTAAATTTAAAAACAATTTTGTACCCCCAAAGGAGGCAATGACAGTGGTTGAAGGAGCGGAGGGAGAGGAGGTGGTTTGCGTGGAGGAGGGAACATCGATTTTCTGGGCGCAAGGGTATGGTGGAGGGAAGTGAGGAGAAGGGTGGAGGGAGCCCGCGGGGAGGAGGAGTGTGCAGAAGGGGGGTAGGTGGTTTGTTGGGATTGTTGTACGTAGTTGTGGGGTGGAGGGTGCCCATGAGGAGGAAGAAATGGAGAGGTAACGAGATAGGTGGAGCGGACTGGTGCATGGTAGGTGGAGGGGAGTGTAAGCATGTGGGGAGAGGAGGGAGTGGAAGGGAGGAAGCGTGTGGGTGGAGGAGGGTAAGGTAGGAGATGCTGCCAGGTTTGTGAGGTGGAGGGAGCCCATGAGGAAGAGTGGACTACACAGGAGAGGTACAAAGCATATGGAGGAAGGTGTGTGAACTGGTGCAGGGAGCATGGATGTAATCCTATAGTTTGGTGGTGGTGCCCTGGTGGTGGATGGGTGGCCGACCACCTACCAAATCATTTTTTTAATTTTTAATTTTTTGTGGGTTTTGAACTATGTAAAGGGGAGGGAGGTCACAGGTTCGTTCTTCCCTCTTTTTGGGCATTTTTGTTTTTGCCAATTTCTATGAATTTGAGCAGTGGAAAGGGAGGGGTTTTGGGGTTAAAATCCCAGGGCTTGCAAGTTAGAATGTACAGGCCTACAAATGGCCATTCAAGTAAGAAAATTCCATTCTTTAAAGGTGCTAGGAGGCTTGGGCCTGGTGCCCAAGAGGGGTTCGAATCCTCTTCCCTTTGAATCTTTTCACAGGGAAATAATGAACCATCCACACCAGAAACCATATATATAAACTAGAAACCATGAAGACACACATACCAGGTCTGAAATCATAATTTTAATGGTAGAAATAACCCCTTTTCAGTGAAAAAATCCACCATTTGTTTGAATAACCAAGCAAAATGGTTTCAGAAGTGGGACTGATGGGATATTACCTACACTCTTCTCTTCGATGTCGGTACATGGTTGTGGCTTGCTTCCATTGAAAACCTCAGTTTATATCTGGAACCCCTCCTCTGTCATTGAAGACCTCAATTGTAGAGCCACCTCTCCCCTTGGCCAAAATGCCAAAATGAATTGATAGAGGGGAGAGGGAGGGTTTTGTATTTTTTGATTTTTTCCAAAAACTTAATTTCTAATTTTTGCATGAGGGAGGTTGCATGTCACTTCCTTACTTTACTCAATTTTCTGTTTTTTTTATTTTTTCCATTATTTTTTAATATTTCCCTCGAAAATTGTGTTAAGTCAAAGTTTGACTTTGACTTTGAATTTTTACCATGACCTTATTGACTTAGCCAGAAAATGTTACCAGATGAGATAGGTCAGAATTGGACACAGAGCATATAATTGGAAAGGTATCTACAAGCCCGTTGTGAATATATGGCTACTAATCCAAAACGATGCCACCTCACTGCTCAATTTTGGCCTAGAACAGTTATCGCCTAAAAGCCTTGACTTGTTGGTGGGCCCACATGACATCCAAACTTTTGAAAGGTGCAACATTGCAATATGATATCCAACCAAGGAAATTGAAGTATCGTCAGAAAGGTATCGATGAATACTTCAATGAGATGGCCATATATTTGTGTATTGGTGCCATTAATGACTATTTTATATGTCATGAAACCCTGCTTTGTAAGCTATTTGGCCTCATTTGCCCGAAATAGTTGACAGACTTGTGACAACTCTAACTAGGCCATCCAAGGTCATAATGAGGAATATTAGGATCCATTGGAAGGGTATAGGATTCCACTACAATGTGGAATCATTGAATCCCTTATTTAAAACCCCTTAACAAAAATGTTTTAACCCTGAACCACTACAACTAATATGGTGTCCAAAAGTGGTCATGAACTTGTGAAGGCTCGTTCTCACCAACCAGGGGTCGAAACCTAGTACAGGATATATCATTGTAAATGTATCACACTTCCCTACACCATAATTATGTTTTATTTTCTTTTTAAAGTAGAAATATGAACAAAATCAAACCAGGAATCCACAACTATCGGTTTTGGCCATTCAGGTGACACAAACTTTGTGTCCTTCGCAGGGGGGTCATACAGACTCGGAATCCGACTCATGATATCTCGTTGGAAATATTGTGTTGATCCCTAAGATATGTCAGCATTTTTTTTCCCAAAATGTGACCATATATCATTTTATTCTTTGTGAAAAGACCCCGCCCCCATGGGACCCACCTAGTGATAGGCAAAAGGGGCCAACAATAAAATTTTCACAAACTGCATGATTAGCTCATCAAATATGAAATGAGAAGCCATTACATGAGGAATTAAAATGTGGGAGGGTTTCAGAACTCAAAAACCACCCAAGTAAGGCCTCCATGGAGGGGAAAATAACATGGTCCCATGACAAGTCGAGCAAGGTCGGGATGAGCTTGTTTAGGTATCGTTTAATATACAAATCGAAATAGTGATGATCATGGTTTTTATATTTCTTCCCAATAGGTTATAGTAGGGTAGGGAGAATCATGACTTTTATATCCATTTTTCCTTACTATCCCTCAACTAACCATGGAAGCACTAACCTAACTGAATGCAACAACCCTGAACTGACCTAGACTATTGCCAACTGAGTTGACCTTGTTACCTGATACTCTCTAGTGCCTGATAAGTATTTATATACTTAGATAAAAAACATATGAAGAATATATAAGATACTCTTTCAAGGGAAGAGGATATAGTAACTATGACCCTTGCCACTGTCTTCGACTGAAACCATAGAAAAAAGGGCTTCCAGGAGAAACCCTCGGGCTAACTTGTGGAGGAATGAGGGTGTTAAAAACCATGTTGAACCCAAAGAATATTTTTGGATCAACATTCTTGGCACCAGATGGGAAATTCCTTCCAAATAATGTAGAACAATGGGATCACCCATGTGATAGGAAGAAATACTCGACAAAAATTTATACTTTCGAAGTGACCAAGGTGGGTAAGGGGGGGGAGATTTAACTGTAGTATAAGGACCATTTTTCACATTAGGTGTAACCAAAGAATGAAAGTGGCACAGTAAATATGTACAATAGAATTTATACTGAGATTCACAAAGGATAGAAGAATGGGAATAATGACCCAGGTTTTGTTGAGAAATGTGGCCCAAGTGACATGGTTCCCTCACCTAGATTATGGATTAAATATGAGAATCGAGGCTTAAGGTGAACCTTGACTCAACACAAAGTTTCATGCATGCCTTTGATTATCGACACAAAAACAAACAAACGAGGATCTTTTGAAATCAGCGACCCACTAGAGAAAAATTAACAAGCAAACTAGTCAATCAAGGGAGTAAATAAATATGAAAAAACTTTGGCAGTAGGTGATGAAATATCTCAGTTCTCACAAGTGATGGAACTTCATAGGAAAAATGAATGTTGCTTGGAAAAATCAGATTGTAAGTAGTCGGGTAAACTACAGTTGCAATCACATAGCTATGTAAGTTATCATGCCATCATGGTTTTAGCTTCACCATAGAATGATATGCTACCCCCTTAGAATTTCCCCATTGACTTTGATTAAATAAGAATATGGATTACTCCTATTTAAGATGATATTACGTCAGAGTTTCCTGTAGGCCAAGCATGATAAAAGGGTTCCTAAGGGTCTATTCTGTTTAAACAACCATATAATAACAAGGAAAATACCCTTCCCATGAACACTAGAAAAAACAAAAATTGAGAAGAAGAGGGCAGCCTACACCATTTAAAATGAAAGAGACCAAAAATCGAGTAAAAATTCAAAAGACACTTACACCCAAAATTGAAACCAAACAGGAAAAAAGTCTCCAAATTGAAATCAAGGAGATATATACAAACATAAATCAACAACAAAAAATACATATGAACAGAAAATGAACAAGTGGTGACTTATGTACAGGATGACGAGGTCCCTCAAGAGTAAAATAACTTTAGGTGACGACCATTCACAGTGGTTCACCATCCAAGGTTTTTAATATTAATGCATTTGTCCCTAAAACCTCGTATATTGTGTAAGGACCCAACCATAAATAATAAAAATTGCGATGTTTGGATGGGGCCTCATGTGCTTCTTCCCATAGTAGGACATGATCTCCTACTTTGTAATTTACCATTGTGTCTCTTTCATCGAAGGAACATTTAACAATGTCTTGCTTCTTTTGGAGGTGTTGGAATGCATCTTTTGTTACCTATTCTAGTTCGATGAGTGTGTCCAAACAATGTTGTAAAGGATGGAAATCATCTTCTTCCTCAACAATAGCCAACCTCAAGGATGGAATGTGTAAGTGAATTGAAAGGACAATAGGGGATCCATACACCAGAGTGTAAGGACTTTGACCCATTTTTATCTTAGGGTTTGTACGATCAACCCATAAAGAAAACTTTAACTTTGTGTGCACAATCATGCTTGTTATCTTTGACCATTCTCTTAAGGATCCGAATCATATTTTTATTTGTTGATTCCTCCAATCCTTTACCCTAGGGGTAATAGGGGGAAGATCAAAAACCTTTGATGCCATCTGTAACACCATGGTGGAGAATGACATCAGACATGCAAGCTAACCCATTATCAGTTAATACCTTAGTAGGGGTTCCAAAATGGGATAACATTTTATGCTCAATGAATTCTACAACCTTTTGACTCATAGCATTCTTAAGGGAAATTGCTTCAGCCCACTTTGTAAAGTAATTAGTAGCCATTAAGATGAATATGTGATGAGCACTGGATGGAGGTGAAACTGGCCCAGTAAAGTTCATGCCCCATCTTGCGAAAGGGACTTGCACTTCAATAGGTCTAAGAGGAAAGATAAATAATTGTTGCTTCCCAATGAAGCACTGGCAGGATTCACATTTTTGAATCAGTAAATGGGAATCTTGGTGGAGTGAAGGAAAAACATAACCTGCATGTAAAACTTTTCATGCCATGGTTTTGGCTGAAAAGTGAACTCCAAAAACCCCAGAATGGCATTTCTCAAGTGGAATTTGGGCTTGGTCAGGATTCAAGCATAGTGACAAAACCCCATATAGTTTTCTTCCGTAAAGGATTTAGTATCCATGTCCAGTGGGAAAACACCATTTATCATAAAATACATGATAGGCCCATACCATCATTGTGAGGCCAACTTAGTTTCATTAATGATCCAGATTATTTTCGACATGAAATGAGAGCGGAGATATAATACATAAATATTTAAAGATATTGCAAGAGGAACAAAAATATAACAGAGATATAGAGTAAATACAACAAGAGTCATAGATATACAGTAATACATGATTTCTATTAATGAAATAGATGTACAAAGACTGTAAAAGTATAGAGTGAAAGACTCGCTAGAATGGTTGAAGCTTATCTCTGAGAAGAGATGTGACGGTTACTCGCATTCGCAAGAATATGATTATTACAACGAGTCTCTAAGGGCCCTTTTAACATCTGTAGGTTATGTAGAAGCTCTGCCAGGAGGGCATTGAGCACGTGCATAGAGTGCACAGGAGGAACTCTATTTTGAGTTCAAGGAAAATAGAATCACTAAAGGTTTTGTGGAAGCTCTCCCAAGAGGGCATTGAGAAAGTGCATAGAATGCAAAGAGGAACTCTATTCTAAGTCCAGAGAGAAGAAGTGTTGAGAGGGAAGACAAAATTTATGATAATTCTATGAGACTCTGCCAAGAGGGCATTGAGTGGATGCACAGGGTGTACAGAAGAAACTCTATTTTGAGTTCAGTGAAAACATAGAGTCACTGAGGATTCTGGAGAACTCTACCGGGTGGGTAGTGAGTTGGTGCAAGTGTGCACAAAAGAAAATCTTGTTCGGGTTCTGAGAAGAAGGAGAAGTGTCATAGGAGAAGACACTCACAGGGTTACTGAATACCCTGCGGGCTTAGCAAGGAGTGCTTGAGTATAAGTTGCCAAAGGGCACCAATATCCATTTGAAGGACAAGGTAAGGGTTGAATCCGTTAGAGGTTCGAGCATATAAGCTCATGACAGATAGCACGGTTGCGTGCAGGGACCCTGCAAAGAGTGTAGAGATCAAGAAACCCTTTGGAGGGTTCAAAGATAAGGAAAACTCAGGAGGAACAATGCCTTCACACACAGAGTGATAACTACAAGGAGTGCAGAAATCGGGGAAACATTTGAGGTTTCACAGTCCCGAAGCTCAGGAGGGGGAACACCTCTTAGAACACAGAGGATACCAAGGTTACAAGGCTCGTAGGGAGGAGAAGGAAGCAAAGGCCGAGACCTTTGAAACTTGAAAAATCTTCCAAGGGGCAGGAAGAAGAAGCGTGAGCTCAAGGGAAAGCACAACTACTGTTGGATTGGGTAGAGGAAAAGATCTGGACCATTGAATCTATGTCCAATCACAAGCAGGAAGGCGCACAGAGAAGAGAACGAGATCTAGGCCATCAGATCTTACGCAAATATCCATTAGTCGTTAGATCTGAGAGGAGTTGAACGAGGTTTAACCTTCATAGAAGAAAAGGAGAGGACTCGTCAAAGTCCCGAAAATATCAGGGCGGTCCATCGTCAGAGGACGCGTGGCAGAGATCTAGAAGCCCATCAGGGTTTCGGATATCGGGAGTCCGAGGAGGAAGAGTCGCAAGATAGGAAGTTCGGACTCTCGAAATCTTGAAAGCATCAGGACCATTCATCACAGAAGGATACGTGGCAGAGGTCAAGGTTCAGGGAAGTCCCAAAAAGGAGGATTTCATCATTTTTGACACCGGGCATGCAAAGGGTAAGAGTTCGGGACTCTTTACCCGTGAAATCCCGAAAGGATCTATGTCGTCGGATCAAGGGAGGCTATGAGCCATTGATCTCCCTTTGGAGTGGAAGACTAGAATTTTGGTCTTCGGTACTTCGGTATTTTGGATACTGGGAGTTCGAAGGGGCAAGGATTGTTGCATCCTTGCATCGCGAATTCCCGAAATGCGAAAACCCAAAAGTAGATTGAGGAATAGCATCAGGTCACATGACAGGGTCACGTGGACAAGACCCAAGCAGGGAGATTGTATACTCGCTAACCATTTTGGCACTTCGACATTTATCCATTTTGGCGTTTCGACACTTCTTATGACAAGGAGCTGGGGTGCTTTGCAATGAAAACCCTGAAGTCACTAAACGCGATGTGCTGAAGAGAAGGACCTTTGGAGATTTCAGTATTTCGGAGTTCGGGGTTCGACATTTCAGAAATCCTGAGGACAAGGAGCCAGGGTACTTTGATTTGAAAACCCTCTAAGTCACAAAACACGACGTATATTTGGAGTGGGGCTGTGGTCACACATTTTGGCATTTCGTGGTTCGATTTTTTGGCACTTCTGATGACAAGGAATCGGGGATCTTGGTGTTGAAACCCCCAAAGTTATGAAATTTGAAATCCCTTTTCGGAAAAGGTCATGCTCATATCTGGTGGCCGTGTGGAGGTGACGACTCACACTTGGTGCATTTCTTGTGACGCTGGAGTTTTTGTGAAGGACCTGTGGATCGAATTTGTGGGGTTCTAGTGAAGGCCTGAAAGAACTAATTCGGTTCTGCGGTAGTGAAGGTTGTTGAAGGAATGGCTGAGGTATGTGGAAGACCTCAGGGTTGAAGAAGAAGTGGTTCATGTGTGTGAACCAAAGCTGGGAGAAATCTCAGTGATGATGAGGAGAAGAGATCACTGGAAGATCTCAGAGACTGCCAAGTAGGCAGTGAGGAATTCCCAATTTGCCATGTGGGAAGGGAAAAGAAGATGAGATTGTTTGAAAGTCTCGAGAGCTCAGAAGTGAGTTAATGTCAGCAAGGAGTACTGATGGAGATGGGATCGAGAGATCTCATAAATTTCCAAGTGGGAAAATATGGACTTTCAAATTGCCAGGTGGGCAATAAAAAGAGATCAAGTGAAAGTCTCATATACTGCCAGGAGGGCGGTGATGAAAGTTCAAATTTCCAGGAGGGCAATGAGATGAGATCACTGGAGGATCTCATAGACTACCATAAGCATAGAGAAGAAATCCCATGTTTCCAGGTGGGAAAGGGAAAGAAGATGGGACTGTATGGCAGTCTCGTGAACTCAGGGGTGAGTTCAAAGCAGTGAAAGGAGCCGACAGAGAAGATGAGCTCAGAGGTGAGTTCATATCAGCAAGGACAACTGATATAGAAGGCAGATCAGAAGAGCATTCTGATGATTGGAGGGATAAATATATTCCTACCAAGCAGCCAAGACAAGGCTAGGGAAGATGTTGCAGGTGCAGCAACAACAGAAGGACAGTCAGCTGTGACTGTCGAAGAGATGGAGAAGATATAAGAAGCGGCCCAAGAAAAAGAAGAAGAGCATCTATATAAGAAGCTCACTCCATGGGAGCTAGAGTTGGAGATGCTAGAGGATTGGTTGAACCATCCAGAACCAGTAGATGACTGCCATGAGGAGACTGTCATGCAGATGTTAGTAGAGGAGCATTCCAAGGAATTGCTCGAAAATTTCAGCTAGGGAACTGAACAATTGATGATGATTGTAATGCTAAGGCATGCACGAGAAGATGAAGGAAAATTCCAGTATGAGGAGCAGCTAGAGGAGGTTGGATCTGAACCAGTAGACAAACTGGTAGAAGCAAAGTTGTTAAAGAAGGAAGTTGAGCAACAACTCAGTGATAGGATTGCAGAATTGGAGTTTGCATCAGAGTGGAAACTCAATGCCACAAAAGAGGAAGAAGATGGCATGGGAGATCTAGTTGATCTACCCATTTGCAGGGAAGAAGTGCAGTGGAGCAAGATGAAAAAGGAGAGCCAGCCATGGGAGCAGCTGGATGAGATAATTGAGGAGATCAGAAGGTTGATGATCAGATCAATAGAAGCGGTCAACAAAGAGAATCTTGACATAGGAGAACCTGCCATAGCAGCAGGGCAATGGAAGCAACAACAACAACGAAGCCATGGAGCGGATGGACAGCTCCAAGGAACTGTTTGGGATCCAGGTGGATTTCAACAACAATGCTGGGAAGCTCATGAGCAACAACTCATGAATTTTACGCAACAGAGGAGTATTATGCAGGAGAATTGTTCCAAGCCACCAGCGCGCCAGTTAGCCAACACATCAAAGCATGCATTCAATGGAAAGGAGAGAGGCGTAGCCCTCTCAATTTTGAAATTTGAAATTTCAATAAATGATTGTAAGAATGATAGAGCCAAAATCCATGCATATGCATAGGCTTTAGTAAAGGTGGCCTTAAATGGTTGTAAGGATGAGATCTAGATCTGATCCGGACTAGACATCCATTCAATGTAATTGAATGTAAAATTAATGAGAGTAGCTAGATTGGAGGGAAGAGCTCGAGGAGCCCCCTTTTGTAAAAATATCCTCTTTGTATTTGGAGAGTTAGTCTTCAGAGTTAATCGGTAGATAGGAAGAAAATTAGAGGATAGGAAGAAGAGAGGAGAGCCAAGACTCTGTTGCAGTCCGAGCTCCAACACATTGTAATTAAACATCGATGTTAATACAAAACAGTTTTTCCTGCACATGTGTTTATGTGATTTTTATGGATGTTGTGTGTTCATTCATGTTGTAGATGTATGTTAAGTTCCATCTATAGGAGATAGATAGGATTTCCCATCTGTTGAGTTCTTTGATTTTTAGGTTTCGGTTCTTTGAGACCTCATGCAAGAGGTTGCATGACAAAACGCTTTGGGTTCTGTAAGCCAGTGCAATGAGTGCACTTCTAAATTCTGCAGAATTTCAAACAAAGACATGCTAGGAGGGTGCACCAGAGGAAGTCTTAGACTCAGGGAGAAGCCTGAAGGTTGTTGAACACCTTGGAGGTGAAGAATATATAGAGGAAGACACAGAGAAGACAAAACATCTGTAGGTTCTGTAGAAGCTCTGCTAGGAGGGCATTGAGCACGTGCATAGAGTGCACAAGAGGAACTTTATTTTGAGTTCAAGGATAACAGAATCACTGAAGGTTCTGTGGAAGATCTCCTAGGAGGGCATTGAGAAAGTGCATAGAATGCACAGAGGAACTCTATTCTGAGTCCAGAGAGAAGAAGTGTCGAGAGGGAAGACAAAATTTCTGATAATTCTGTGAGACTCTGCCAAGAGGGCATTGAGTGGATGCACAGGGTGCATAGAAGAAACTCTATTTCGAGTTCAGTGAGAACACATAGTCACTGAGGATTCTGGATAACTATGCCAGGTGGGCATTGAGTTGGTGCAAGTGTGCACAAAATAAAATCTTGTTCGGGTTCTAAAAAGAAGGAGAAGTGTCAAAGGAGGAGACACTCACAAGGTTACTGAACACTCTGCAGGCTCAACAAGGAGTGCTTGAGTATAAGTTGCCATAGGGCACCATTATCCATTTGAAGGAGAAGGTAAGGGTTGAATCCCTTAGAGGTTCGAGCAGATAAGCTCAGGACAGATAGCACAGTTGTGTACAGGGACCCTACAAAGAGTGCAGAGATTGAGAAACCCTTTGGAGGGTTCAAAGATAAAGAAAACTCAGGAGGAATAGTGCCTTCGCACACAGAGTGATAGCTGCAAGGAGTGAAAATATCAGGGAAACCTTTGAGGTTTCACAGTCCCGAAGCTCAGGAGGGGGAACACCTCTTAGAACACATAGGAGACCAAGGTTGCAGGGCTCGTAGGGAGGAGAAGTAAACAAAGGCTGAGACCTTTGAAACTTGGAAAATCTTCCAAGGGGAAGGAAGAAGAAGCGTGAGCTCAAGGAAAATCACAACTACCATTGGATCAGGTAGAGGAAAAGATCTAGACCAATGAATCTACATCTAGGCGTAGGCAGGAAGGCGCACAAGGAAGAGAATGAGATCTAGGCCATCAGATCTTGCATAGATAGCTGATAGTCGTCAGATCTAAGAGGAGCTAAACGAGGTTTAACCTTCATAGAAGAAAAGGAGAGGACTCGTCAAAGTACCGAAAAGATCAGGACCGTCCATCATCAGAGGACTCATGGTAGAGATCCGGAATCCCATGAAGGTTTCGGATACCGGGAGTTTGAGGAGGAAGAGTAATGAGCCAGGAAGTCTCGACTCCCGAAATCCTGAAAGCATTAGGACTGTTCATCGTAGGAGGATACATGGAAGCGGTCGAGGTTTAGGGAAGTCCCCGAAAGGAGGATTTTGACATTTCAGACACCGGGCATGCAAAGGGTAAGAGTTTGGGACTCTTGACCCTTGAAATCTTGAAAGGATTTGAGCCATCGGATCAGGGGAGGCTATGAGCCGTTGATCTCCCTTCAGAGTGGAAGACCGGTATTTCAGGGTTCGGTACTTCGGTATTTTGGATACTGGGAGTTCGAAGGGGCAAGGATTATTGCAGCCTTGCATCGCGAAGTGCCAAAATGAGAAAACCAGAAAGCAGATGGAGGAATAGCATCGGGTCACAGGATAGGGTCACGTGGACAAGACCTGAGCGGGGAGCTTGTATACTTGCTAGCCATTTTGGCACTTTGACATTTAGCCATTTTGGCTTTTTGACACTACTGATGACAAGGAGCTGGGGCACTTTGCATTGAAAACCCTAAACTCACGAAACGCGACATGCTGAAGAGAAGGAACTTCAGAGATTTCGGCATTTCGGAAATCCCGAGGACAAGGAGCTAGGGTAGTTTGAGTTGAAAACCCCCGAAGTCATGAAATGCGACATATCTTTGGAGTGGGGCTGCGGTCACACATTTTGGCATTTTGGGGTTTGGTTTTTCGGCACTTCTGATGACAAGGAGTCGGGGATCTTGGTGTTGAAACCCCCAAAGTCGCGAAACCCGAAATCCCTTTTCTAAAAAGGTCATGGTCATATCTGGTGGCCGTGTGGAGGTGAAGACTCATGCCTGGTGCATTTCTTGTGGCGGTGGAGTTTTCGTGAAGGACCTGTGAATCGAATTCATGGGGTTCCAGTGAGGACCCGAAAGAACTAATTCAGTTTTGCATATTCGAAGAAGAATGATCCTGTGCAGATCTCTGCTCGAGGACAAGGGGGTTTGCGTTAGTGTGGTATCAAAGCTTGATTTTTGTCTATATATTTTAGGAAGAGGGAGCCAGAGGAAAAGAAAGAAAGACCATTGAAGCTCTGTGATGATTGTTGCAAGGTGCGCAATAGTCAATAGACAATCAGGTCGACTGTAAGAAAATGATGGAAGCACTCACAATTGCAGAGTGACAGCAACAAGTGTGCCAGGAGGGTAGACGGGAATAGGAAAATGGTTGTTGAAGGCCATGGATACGGTGGAAAGAAGAACAACCAGTAGTAGAGAAAGGCTAAGATAGACAAATAACTCATCGAGATAAGAGTGAGGATGGAGGATATTGCATTTTGAATGCAACAATATGAAAAATCGCGATGGGTATATGAATGGCCCATGAAAAGGAAAGTGAAATGGCTAGTCAAGGAGTTATTGGCCCTAAGGTAGTGGAGGTTGTTGAAGGAATGGTTGAGGTATGTGGAAGACCTCATGGTTGAAAAATAAGTGGTTCATGTGTGTGAACCAGAAGCTGGGAGAAATATCAGTGATGATGAGGAGAAGAGATCATTGTAAGATCTTAGAGACTGCCAAGCGGGCAGTGAGGAATTCCCAATTTTCCAGGTGGGCAGGGAAAAGAAGATGAGACTGTTTGAAAGTATTGGGAGTTCAGAAGTGAGTTTATGTCAGCAAAGAGTGTTGATGGAGATGGGATCGAGAGATCTCATAAATTGCCAAGTGCGCAGAGATGGACTTTCAAATTGCTAGGTGGGAAAAAAAAGGAGATCAAGTGAAGGTCTCGTATATTGCTAGGAGGGAAGTGCTTAAAGTTCAAATTTCTAGGAGGGAAATGATATGAGATTGCTGGAGGATCTCATAGACTGCCAGGAGGGCAGAGAATAAATCCCATGTTTCCAGGTGGGCAAGGGAGAGAAGATGTAACTGTATGATAGTCTCATGAACTCAAAGGTGAGTTCGAAGCAGCAAGAGGAGCTGACAGAGAAGATGAGCTCAGAGGTGATTTTGTATCAACAAGGACAGTTGATAGAGAAGGCAGATCATAAGAGAATTTTGATGATTGGAGGGATAAAGATATTCCTACCAAGAAGCCAAGACGAGGCCAGGGAAGATGTTGCGGGTGCAGCAACAGTAGAAGGACAACCAGTTGTGACTGTCAAAGAGATGGAGCAGATATCAGAAGCTGCCCAAGAAAAAGAAGAAGAGCATCTATATAAGATGCTCACTCCATGGGAGATGGAGTTGGATATGCTGGAGGATTGGTTGAACCATCCAGAACCAATAGATGAATGCCATGAGGAGACAGTCATGTAGATGTTAGCAGAGGAGCATTCTAAGGAATTGCTCAAAAATTTAAGCCAGGGAGATGAACAATTGATGATGACTGTAATTCTGAGGCATGCAGCAGAAGATGAAGGGAAATTCCAGTCTGAGGAGCAACTAGAGGAAGCTAGAGCTGAACCAGCAGAAGAATTGGTAGAAGCAAAGTTGTCAGAGAAGGAAGATGAGCAGCATCTCAGTGATAGGATTGCAGAATTGGAGTCTGCATCAGAGTGGAAACTCAATGCCACAAAAAGGAAGAAGAGTGCATGGGAGATCTAATTGATCTACCCATTTACAGGGAAGAAGTGTAGTGGAGCAAGATGTAAAAGGAGAGCCAGCCGTGGGAGCAGCTGGACAAGATAATTGAGGAGATCAGAAGGTTGATGATGAGATCAACACAAAAGGTCAGCAAAGAAAATTTGGATAGAGGAGAACCTGCCATAGCAGCAGGGCAATTGAAACAACAACAACATCGAATCCATGGAGTGGATGGACAACTCCAAAGAACTATTTGGGATCCAAGTGCATTTCAACAATAATGATGGGAAGCTCATGAGCAGGATCTCATGAATTTTCCACATCAGAGGAGTATGATGCAATAGCATCGCTGCAAGCCAGCAGCGTGCCATCCAACTAGCACATCAAAGCATGCATTCAATGGAAAAGAGAGGCTGATAGAGCCAAAAGCCATGCATATGCATAGGCTTTAGTAAAGGTGGCCTTAAATGGTTGTAAGGATGAGATCTAGATCTGATCCGGACTAGACAACCATTCAATGTAATTGAATGTAAAATTAATGAGAGTAGGTAGCTTGGAGGGAAGAGCTCTTGGGGCCCCCTTTTGTAAAAATATCCTCTTTGTATCTCGAGTGTTAGTCTGCAGAGTTAATCGGTAGAGAGGAAGAAAATTAGAGTATAGGGAGAATAGAGGAGAGCTAAGACTCTGTTGCAGTTCGAGCTTGAACACATTGTAATTAAACATTGATGTTAATACAAAGAATATTTTCCTGCACATGTGTTTTCTATGTGTTTATGTGTCTTTTATAGATGTTGTGTGTTCATTCATGCTGTAGATGTATGTTAAGTTCCATCTATAGGAGATAGATAGGATTTCCCATCTGTTGAGTTCTTTTATTTTTAGGTTTGGGTTCTTTGAGGCCTCATGCAAGAGGTTGCATGATAAAACGTTGCGGGTTTTGTAAGCTAGTGCAACGAGTGCACTTCTAAATTCTGCAGAATTTCAGACAAAGACGTGCTAGGAGGGTGCACCAGAGGAAGTCTTAGACTCAGGGAGAAGCCTCAAGGTTGTTGAACACCTTGGAGGTGAAGACTGTACAGAGGAAGACATAGAGAAGATAGAACATCAGTAGGTTCTGTAGTAGCTCTGCCAGGAGGGCATTGAGCACGTGCATAGAGTGCAAAAGAGGAACTCTATTTCGAGTTCAAGGAAAACAAAATCACTGAAGGTTCTGTGGAAGATATCCGATGAGGGAATTGAGAAAGTGAATAGAATGCACAGAGTGTTGGAAATGCTAAAACAACTGAGAGGGGGGAGGGGGTGAATCAGTTGTTTATGAGCTTAAACAATTTTATCCCTTTTAAATATTATTAATATACCTTCAAGTGATCATCAACAACATACAACATATGGACAGTAAAAGTAAAGACCATCAGTCACACATAAGTACACACAGAGACAGATTTTCACGAGGAAACCCATAAAGGGAGAAAACCTTTTCTTCTTCGAAATGATAGGTAGTCTTTTTCAGTTATGTACATCATTTACAATTGAGCACCAACTCAATGTGAGGTTGCTACCTCTGTTTTACAAGCTGCAACCTGTTTGAGAGCTCCAACTCTCTGGTTTCTCTAGCACCCACTAGAAGGAAGCACCAACTCCCTGAATATTCCAGCACCAACTGGATGAATGTTCCAGCACCAACTGGATGGAAGCACCAAATTCCAGTTACACAGGCTCCAACCTGTATAACAGAGAACACTTGTTCTGCCTAGCACCACCCTGCCACCCTGGTTTCTCTGGATGCAACCAGATGGAAGATACAACTCCTTGTGTTCAAGCTCCCACTTGAACCTCTGAGGACAACAGTCCTCCCGAGCACCTCCCAACCACCCTTAAATATAAATATAATGAATACACAGACAATTTCCCAGATAAATCAATTCTTACCTTCCTTTCTCTATTCTGCTCTGCGTTTTCTCTTGCTTTGCTATTCTGCTCTGTGTTCCATTTCACTCTACACATCTACTTCCTTTCCTACCACTCATCCTCTTCTCTATTCTTCCTTACTATTTCACTCCTTTCCTCACCAGAACAACCAACCTTCCACAATCTGTCTCGTCTACTTTTATGCATACCTCTCCAACGGTTCAACTTCGCCTTCCCTCAGTCGAGACAAGAACACCTGTTCTCGCAACTGAAACGCTAACCGATTCGTCATCATGAGTCTGTTTTGCTAACAGAATCCAAACTCAGTAGTTAACTGTGAGAGAGCACAGTAACCCTCCGATCAATACTTGAACCAACGGTTCTGATCTAATTGGGATTTTCCACATCGCGATTTCGACACTCTTGGTGATCAGAGTTTTTTTCACTTACAAATCTCGATCCCCAAAACTCCGATAAGAAGTTAAATCAATGGTCCAGATCACTTCTTATCCAATGGCTCTGAATAAATCGGGAAATCTCATATCATGATTTCGGAGTTCTTGATGTCAAGAGATTTTGGCATTTCAAAATCCCGATCCCCGATACTCCGATACGGGCTGTGATCAACGGTCCTGATCATTTCTGGATCTGACGGTCCAGATTCATTCACGATTTCACATTTCGCGAAATCAGGATTCCTGATGTCAAGTGGCTTTGTCATTTCAAAGTCCCGATCCCCGATACTCTGCTGACGTCACACATGGTTTGACACGTGTTAAATACTGCCACGTATCACTCTGATTCGTGACTTACATGTGCCTGAAATGTTGAATCTTCCTGACACCTGTCATTACCTGGTTGTGCCACGTGTCCCTAGCTGACATGGTCTGTTGTCATGAGTTGGATCGACGATATAGATCACATGTTGATTTGATGGTTCAGTTTCAGTCGGAATTTCTTTCATCGTGATTTCGGGGTTTCTGTTGTCAAGTGAATTGGACATTTCAAAGTCCCGATCCTCGATTCTCTGCTGACGTCGCACATGGTTTGACACGTGTTAAATATTGCCATGTGTCACTCTAATTCGTGACTTACATGTGCCTGAAGTGTTGAATCTGCCTGACACCTGTCATTACCTGGTTGTGCCACATGTCCCTAGCTGACGTGGTCTCCTGTCGTGAGTTGGATCGACGGTCTAGATCACATGTTGATCTAATGGTTCAGTTTCAGTTGGAATTTCTTTCATCGCGATTTCGGGGTTTCTGTTGTCAAGTGAATTGGACATTTCAAAATCCCGATTCACGAAACTCCGATAAGGAGTTAAATCAATGGTTCAGATCAACCTATATCTCGACGGCTCAGATTAGATCGCAATTTTGCACATCGCAATTACTCCCACTTCTCCTTGTACTTTAAAAGGCGTGCAGGTTATCCTTGATCCGACGATGGTCGGGTCTTGCACTTGAATCTAACGACTGGGCTCTGTCCTCCTCTTCATTGTCTTCATTCAGATCTGATGGACTTCATTCTTTCAGGAAATTAGAATGGGATCCAACGGTCACTGACTCTTCTCCACAACCACAACTGTACTCTCCATCAATGACAAGTATACACTGCCTGTTCGTTGTTTGTTACATATTTACCAACAATCTCCCCCTTTGGCATTGATGGCAACTCAAGCACCCAAATGATTTTCAGACTCGACTCTGCTCCCGAAACGACTCTTCTTTGGTTCGACCGAAAGTGAATTCTTTTCGGACTCGACTCTGCTCCCGAAATGACTCTGCTTAGGTTCGACCGAAAGTGATCTTTTCTCCCCCTTTGACATCAATGTCAAAGAAGAAATATTCTCCCTCTTATCTTGTTGCAAAACAGACTCCCCCTGTCATCTATAAGCATTTAGGAAATTCACCAGATATTTAATAAGCACTCCCCCTGACCAAGTGCACATATTAGACACAAGAGTTTGTAACCCCCAACTTTTGACGAAGATATCCAAAAGGGGTTGCTGCTAATGGTTTAGTAAAGATATCAACAATCTGTTCTGTAGAAGGTATATAGTTCAGTTGAACAATTCTGTTTGTAACTTGTTCTCTGAGAAAATGATACTTTATAGGAATATGCTTAGTCTTGGAGAGAAGAACATGATTCTTGGATACACTTATGGAACTGGTGTTATCGCAATGAATTGGGATAGGATCAGTGTAAGTTACCTTCAAATATGCAAGAGTTTGTATCATCCATAAGATCTGTGTGCAGCAAGTAGCAGTAGCAATGTATTCTGCCTCTGTAGTGGATAATGAAATGGATCCTTGCTTTTTACTAACCCATGCAACTAATGAGTCACCCAAAAAAATGCTCCTCCACTGGTGCTCTTTCTCTCATCAACACAGTTAGCCCAGTCTGCATCTGAATAGGTAGTTAACTAGAAATTCTGATTTCTAGGATACCACAGTCCATATGTCATTGTTCCCTTCAGATATTTGAATAATCTTTTAACAGCTACCAAGTGAGTTTGTTTAGGAGCAGACTGAAAATGACCTACCATTCCAATAGCTTGCATTATATCAGGACGAGATGCTGTGATGTACAGAAGACTGCCTATCATTGAACGATATGTCCTCTGATCAACATCAGGTGAGATATCATCTTTGCTCAGCTTTCAACCAACCACCATAGGTGTGCTGACTGTAGAGGAATCTTCCATCTGAAATTTCTTCAATATCTCTTTCAAATATTTTTCTTGAGAGATAAAAATTCCTGCGGAGCTTTGTTTTACTTGTAAGCCAAGAAAATATGACAGTTCTCCTATCATAGACATTTCAAATTTTGTTTGCATAGAATTAGAAAACCACTAGACAGATGATTGATTAGTACAACCAAAAACAATATCATCTACATAAACCAAAACAACTAGTAAATCATCACCTTCAGTTTTAATATACAGGTTACTGTCAACAGTACCTTTCTTGAACCCTTTTTCTTGTAGAAATTTGTCCAGTCTGTAATACCACGCTCGTGGTGCTTGTTTTAGTCCATATAAGGCCTTCTTCAGCTTACAAACATAATTAGGATTGTCTGTCAATGAAAATCCTTCAGGCTGCTCCATATATACTTCTTCCTCTAGATCTCCATTAAGAAATGCTGACTTGACATCCATCTGATAAACTTTGAAATTCTTATGACAAGAATAAGTAAGAAACATTCTGATAGCTTCTAATCTTGCCACTGGTGCAAAAGTTTCATCAAAATCATGACCTTCCACTTGTGCATATCCCTTACAGACCAATCTAGCTTTATTTCTAACAACTTGTCCTTTTTCATTCATTTTATTCTTGAATACCCATTTGGAACCTATTACATTCTTATTTTTAGGTCTAGGGACAAGCTCCCAAGTATTGTTCTACTCAATCTGATCCAGCTCTTCATTCATTGCTCTAATCCAATCTTCTTCCTAACTAGCTTCCTCAAAATTTGTAGGTTCAATCATAGATAAAAAGGCAACATGATATTGTTCTGTGTCCTTAATCAGTTTCCTTCTAGTCTGAACTCCTTCATTTATATCCCCAATTATCTGGTTTTCAGGATGATTCTTTCTGATAATTCTGAGAGGATATTTTGCTTCTTTTTGTTGACTTGTATCAGTTTGAATGTTCACATATTCATCTGATCCAACCTCTTCTCTTTCTGATCCTTGGACCTGTTCATATTCATATTCAACTGTATCTTCTGTTCTTGGTTCATCATTGTTTATATTTCTGACTGGGATTTCTTCATCAACTTTTACATCTATGCAGTCAACTAGTTTATGTCGTCTTTTATTGTAGCATCTGTACCCTTTACTGTTTGTAGCATAACCCAAGAAAATACCTTCATCAGACCTGTCCTCATATTTGCCAATATTTTCATCATTGTTCTTGATATAACATGTGCTCCCGAAAACTTTAAAATGTTTGATTGAAGAAGGTCTTCCAAACCAAAGTTTGTAAGGGGTCTTGTCACTGTGTGGTCTGAGATGAGATTTGTTAAGGATATGAACAACTGTATGAATTGCTTCCACCCAAAATTTCTTAGGTATGTTCTTTTCATTCATCATAGATCTTGCCATTTGCTGTACTGACCTGTTCTGCCTCTCAACAACTCCATTTTGCTGTGGAGTCCTTGGAATTGTGTACTCTCTTTTGATCCCATTTTTATCATAGAATTCTTTGAAGT
>ML776645.1:2092392-2114116 GCA_009831015.1 Picea engelmannii
CATTGTTTTTGAGCTTGATTATGTGATCAAAATTTAGGTGACCAAGTCTCCTATGCCACAACCAACTTTCATCATATTTGCTTAAGTTGCATTCTTCTTCTTCTTCTTCTTTTAAAACATAGACATTGTTTTCTGTTCTTATATCCTTTGCAACTAGCTAACCTGAATCCACAGATTTGATTTTGCAGTGTTTAGAGATAAAAACAACTTCACATCCTCGATCAAAGACTTGACTGACACTAAGCAGGTTATGTTTCAAATTCTCTACAAGCAGCACATCTTGAGATTTTCTTTTTCCCTTACTCAAACTCACAATTCCTTTACCTTTCACCTTTCCTGGTGCATCATTTCCAAAAGTTAAATTCCCTGATTTNCTATCACTTAGAGTTAGAAACTTACTTCTGTCTCCAGTCATGTGTTTGGAGCATCCACTGTCAATATACCAGGGATTCTTTTTATTTTGGGATGATAGCGCTAGTCCACATTTGTCATCTACTTTCTTCTTCCAGACTTTGACATTTTCAACAGTGGGATTCCGATCTGGGTTATATTTCTTTAAATGATAGTTTGTTGCCTTATGTCCATAATTATGACAGATGTAGCATTCTGGTTCATTGAATAAAAGATCATAGTGATTGTTATGCTCATAACTGTTGTTGTATTTCTCCTGTGTCCTTCTTCCAGTCATCACATGATTCAAAATCTGTGATTGTTTGTTTCTTGGCTGTCTCAATCTTTGTTGTGGTAGATAGTTATTCATTGAGTATCTTGATTGTTCATATCTAAATCTTAGAGAACAATTTATAGCTTTGTGTCCAAAATTAGAGCAGAAAAAACAATAACCATAGAAGAAATTTTTGTACCTTGAAAACGTCTGTCTTCTTTGAGGAGGTCGATTTCTTTCATGCCGATAAAATTTCTGGTCTACAAATTCTGTTCTGGGGTTTTTTGTTTCGTTCCATCTTGATGGCTGATTTTCTTTCTTTGTTTCTGCAGAGTGACTGTTGTCAATGATTGAGGATTTGACAAACTTGATAGATTCTGTGTTACTTGGATGATCACTACTTGATCCTTCTTCATATCCCAATCTAGCTTTCGGCTTTGAATTTCTTTGTTGATTTAGAATGGAGGTTAATTCTTCTGATACCGACATTTCAGGCTTCAATACTTCAGTATTTCGGATACTAGGAGTTCGAAGGGGAAAGGATTGTTGCATCCTTGCATCGTGAAGTCCTGAAACGTGAAAAACTAAAAGCATATGGAGGAATAGTGCTGGGTCATGGGACAGGGTCACGTGGAAAAGACCCAAGTGGGGAGCTTGTATACTCGCCAGCCATTTTGTCACTTCAGCATTTAGCCATTTTGGCTTTTCGACACTTTTGATGACAAGGAGTTGGGGCGCTTTTCATTGAAAACCTGAAGTCACGAAATGTGATGTGACAAAGAGAGGGAACTTCAAAGATTTCGACATTTCATAGTTTGGGGTTCGGCATTTCAGAAATCCCAAGGACAAGGAGATAGGGTACTTTGATTTGAAAACCCCCGAAGTCACGAAACGTGACGTATCTTTGGAGTGGGGTTGCGGTCACACATTTTGGCATTTCGGGGTTCGGTTTTTTGGCACTTCTGATGACAAGGAGCCGGGGATCTTGGTGTTGAAATCCCCAAAGTCGTGAAACAAAAAATCCCTTTTCAGAAAAGGTCATGGTCATATCTGGTGGCCATGTGGAGGTGAAGACTCATGCCTAGTGCATTTCTTGTGCCAGTGGATTTTTCGTGAAGGACCTGTGGATCGAATTCATGGGGTTCCAGTGAGGGCCCGAAAGAACTAATTTGGTTCTACAGATTCGAAGAAGAAAGAATGTGTGCAGATGTCGACCCAAGTGCAAGGGAGTTTGCATTAGTGTGTTATCAGAGATTGATTTGTTTCTGTATATTTCAGGAAGAGGGAGCCAGAGGAAAAGGAAGAAAGAGTGTTGAAGCTATGTGATGATTGTTGCAAGGTGTGCAACAGTCAATAGACAGTCAGGTCGACTGTAAGAAAATGTTGTTAGCACTCACGGTTGCAGAGTGACAACAACAATTTTTCCAGGAGGGAAGACAGGAAAAGGAAAATGGTTGCTGAAGGCCATGGACGCGGTGGAAGGAAGAACCACTAGCATCAGAGTGAGGCTGAGATTGGCAAGGAACTCATCGAGATAAGAGTGAATATGGAGGATCTTGCAGAGAATAAATCCCATATTTCCAGGTGGGCAAGGGAGAGCAGATGGGACTATATGTTAGTCTCATGAACTCATACATGAGTTCGAAGCAGTGAGAGGAGAAGATAGAGAAGATGAGCTCAGAGGTGAGTTCATATCAGCAAGGAAAACTAATAGAGAAGGCAGATCATAAGAGCATTCTGATGACTGGAGGGATAAAGATATTCCTACCAAGCAGCCAATATGAGACCAGGGAAAATGTTGCGGGTGCAACAACAGTGGAAGGACAACCAACTGTGACTATTGAAGAGATGGAGCATATATCAGAAGTTGCCCAAGAAAAAGAAGAAGAGCATCTAGATAATATTCTCACTCCATGGGAGATGGAGTTGGAGATGCTATAGGATTGGTTGAACCATCCAAAACCAGTAGATGAATACCATAAGGAGACAGTCATGCAAATGTTAGCAGAGGAGCATTCCAAGGAATTTCTCAAAAATTTAAGCCAGGGAGATGAATAGTTGATGATGGCTGTAATTTCGAGGCATGTAGCAGAAGATGAAGGAAAATTCCAGTCTGAGGAGCAGCTAGAGGAAGCTGGAGCTGAACCACCAGAAGAACTGGTAGAAGCAAAGTTGTCAGAGAAGGAAGTTGAGCAACAACTCAGTGATAAGATTGTAGAATTGGAGTCTTCATCAGAGTGGCAACTCAATTGCACAAAAGAGGAAGAAGATGGCATGGGAGATCTAGTTGAACTACCCATTTGCAGGGAAGAAGTGCAGTGGAGAAAGCTGTAAAAGGAGAGCCAGCTATGGGAGAAATTGGACAAGATAATTGAGGAGATTAGAAGGTTGATGATTAGATCAACAGAAGCAGTCATCAAAGAGAATCTAGACAGAGGAGAACTGGCCATAGAAACAGGGCAACAGAAGCAACAACAACAATGAAGCGATGGAGCGGATGGACAACTCCAAAGAATTGTTTGAGATCTAGGTGGATTTCAACAACATTGCTGGGAAGCACATGAGCAGGAGCTCATGAATTTTCCACAATAGAGGAGTATGATGCAGGAGAATCACTCCAAGCCAGCAGTGTGCCAGCCAACAAGCACATCAAATCTTGCATTCAATGGAAAGGAGAGAGGCGTAGCCCTCTCAATTTTGAAATTTGAAATTTCAATAAATGATTGTAAGGCTGATAGAGCCAAAAGCCATGCATATGAATAGGCTTTAGTAAAGGTGGCCTTAAATGGTTGTAAATCTGAGATCTAGATCCGATCCGGACTAGAGAGCCATTCAATGTAATTGAATTTAAAATTAATGAGATTAGGTATCTTGGAGGGAAGAGCTCGAGGAGCCCCCTTTTGTAAAAATATCGTCTTTGTATCTGGTGAGTTAGTCTGCAGAGTTAATCGGTAGAGAGGAAGAAAATTAGAGGATAGGGAGAAGAGAGGAGAGTCGAGACTCTGTTGCAGTCCAAGCTCGAACACATTGTAATTAAACATTGATGTTAATACAAAGCAGTTTTTTCTGCACATGTGTTTTCTATGTGTTTATGTGTCTTTTATGGATGTTGTGTGTTCATTCATGTTGTAGATGTATGCTAAGTTACATATATAGGAGATATATAGGCTTTCCCATATGTTGAGTTCTTTGATTTTTAGGTTTGGGTTCTTTGAGGCCTCATGCAAGAGGTTTCATGACAAAATGTTGTAGGTTCTGTAAGCCGGTGCAACAAGTGCACTTCTGAATTCTGCGGAATTTCAGACAAAGATGTGCCAGGAGGGCGCACCAGAGGATGTCTTAGGTTCAGGGAGAAGCCTTAAGGTTGTTGAACACCTTGGAGGTGAAGACTGTACATAGGAAGACACAGAGAAGACAAAACATCTGTAGGGTCTATAGAAGCTCTACCATGAGGGCATTGAGCACGTGCATAGAGTGCACAGGAGGAACTCTATTTCGAGTTCAAGGAAAACAGAATCACTGAAGGTTCTGTGGAAGATATCTTAGGAGGGCATTAAGCAAGTGCATAGAATGCACAGAGGAACTATATTATGAGTCAATAGAGAAGAAGTGTTGAGAGGGAAGACATAATTTCTGAGAATTCTGCGAGACTCTGCCAAGAGGGCATTGAGTGGATGCACAGGGTGCACAGAAGAAACTCTATTTCAAGTTCAGTGAGAACACATAGTCACTGAGGATTCTGGAGAAATCTTCCAGGTGGGAATTGAGTTGGTGAAGGTGTGCACAGAAGGAACTCTTGTTCGTTTTCTAAGAAGAAGGAGAAGTGTCAAAGGAGGAGACACTCACAGGGTTACTGAACACCCTGCAGGCTCAACAAGGAGTGCTTGAGTATAGGTTTCCAGAGGGCACCAATCTCCATTTGAAGGAGAAGGTAAGGGTTGAATCCCTTAGAGGTTCAAGTAGATAAGATCAAGACAGATAGAACGGTTGTGTGCAGAGACCCTGCAAAGAGTGTCGAGATCGAGAAACCCTTTGGAGGGTTCAAAGATAAAGAAAACTAAGGAGGAAGAGTTCCTTCGCACACAGAGAGATAGCTGCAGGGAGTGTAGAAATTAGGGAAACCTTTGAGGTTTAACAGTCTTGAAGCTCAGGAGGGGAAACACCTATTAGAACATAGAGGAGACCAAGGTTGTAGGGCTCATAGGGATGAGAAGGAAGAAAAGGTTGAGACCTTTGAAACTTGGAAAATCTCCCAAGGGGCTGGAAGAAGAAGCATGAGCTCAAGGGAATGCACAACTACCGTTGGTTCGGGTAGAGGAAAATTTCTAGACCGTTGAATCTACGTCCAGGCGTAGGCAGGGAGGCGCACAAGGAAGAGAACAAGAGCTGGGATATCAGATCTTGCGCAGATAGCCGATAGTCATCGGATCTGAGAGGAGATGAACGAGGTTTAACCTTTGTAGAAGCAAGGGAGAGGACTCGTCAAGGTCTCGAAAATATCAGGACCATCGATCGTCAGAGGATGTGTGGCAGAGATCCGGAATCCCATCAGGGTTTCAGATACCGTGAGTCCGAGGAGGAAGAGTCACGAGACAGGAAGTCCCAACTCCTGAAATCCCAAAAGCATCAAGACCGTTCATCGCAAGAGGATACGGGGCAACGGTCGAGGTTCAGGGAAGTCCCCAAAAGGAGGATTTCGACATTTTGGACACCTGGCATGCAAAAGGTAAGAGTTCATGACTCTTGTCCTGTGAAATCTCGAAAGGATCTGAGTCGTCGGATCAGGGGAGGCTATGAGTCTTTGATATCCCTTTGGAGTGGAAGACCGACATTTTTGGCTTTGGTACTTCGGTATTTCGGATACCAGGAGTTCAAAGTGGCAAGGATTATTGCAACCTTACATCGCGAAGTCCCATAATGTGAAAACCTGAAAGAAGATGGAGTAATAGCGTCGGGTCACGGGACAGGGTCATGTGAACAAGACCCAAGTGGGGAGCTTGTATACTCACCAACCATTTTGGCACTTTGGAATTTAGCCATTTCGGCTTTTCAACACTTCTGATGACAAGGAGTTGGGGTGCTTTGCATTGAAAACCCCAAAGTCACGAAATGAAACATGTTGAAGAGAATGAATTTCAGAGGTTTCGGCATTTCGCAGTTAGAGGTTGGGAATTTTGGAAATCCCGAGGACAAGGAGTCGAGGTACTTTGATTTGAAAACCCCCGAAGTCACAAAACGAGACGTATCTTTGGAGTGGGGTTGCGGTCACACATTTCCGCATTTTGGGGTTCGGATTTTCGGCACTTCTAATGAAAAGGAGCCGAGGATCTTGGTGTTGAAACCCCTGAAGTTGCAAAACCCAAAATCCCTTTGCATAAAAGGTCGTGGTCATATCTGGTGGCCGTGTAGAGGTGAAGACTCATGCCTAGTGCATTTCTTTTGCCGGTGGAGTTTTTTTGAAGGACCTGTGGATCGAATTCATGGGGTTCTAGTGAGGGCCCGAAATAACTAATTCGATTCTGCAGATTCGAAGAAGAATGATCCCATGCTGATCTCGTCCCAAGGGCAAGGGGGTCTGCATCATTGTGATATGTTTAGCTGGTGGAAGTTTTTTTATTCACTCCGAATATTGTTGGGCATTTTCCTATGCTTCTCATAATTTGGCCTCCACAATCTTCATCTCTAGATATTCCACCAAGTCTATCCAGATTTAGGTGCTCTCCTTGCATATTTTGGTGCATTCTTCTTCCACTTTCTTGATATTGGTGATGACTGTCATCATCATTCTCTCTCTATTTTCTCTTACTTTTTGTGGTGTTCTTGACATACTTCGCAAATGCGGGTCGTCAATATTTGATCAGAAGTCTTTTTTTACTTAGCCAATCTTCAATACCTTCTTTTCCATAGTAGCCTCTACTACTATCAGTACTTCCAAAATTGCCTTCTACAATTTATGGATGGTCTCTTGTGTTTTCTGCACCATAATATCAGCTTCATCCATTTCCTTGAGATCTTTCCTTAAACTTTCCTCATCCTCATTCTTGTATTTTATTTCTTCTTCCACTCTTCCTTCAACTTATCTCTTTTGTTGGAGTACAATGTCATGTTGTTTTTGTAATTGAGCCCTTTCATCATGTACTTTGGTCAATTCTTGGTGTGCTTCATCTCCTCAGATCCTAATCTCATGCAACATGCCTATTTGCAAGCTTTGTAATATGTGTATCGATATCCTTGACACCAATATGTTTAGATGGATTATGTCATTCACTTATTCTTGAAGTTCTATCATTGGGACCTCAAGTATGTATGTCTCAATTTATAGTGTTATGTTCCTAGATGCTAGCTTGGTTAATACTGGATGAGAAGTCTCTCCTTCCACCAAAATTGTGGATGTTCCTCCCTTTGACCTGCACTCTATTTTTATCTTGGTTGATTCCAAGAGTTCTTATATTTTTACCAACTGATCCTACACCTTCTATTGTTTCTCTACTTATTTTATTGTCCCTCCCTCAATGAATTCCTTTGTGGCATCCTATACTTGGTAGTTGATTCGGTCCATGTCATCATTGGTCAAATTATAAAAAGGGTTTCCTTGTGTGCTTTAGTCTTATTGCGCGCCCCTCCTATTAGATCCTTCCCATTATCTTTGAATTATCTCCTACCATAGGGACTGTCTATTGTGCCTCTATTGTTGATGGGCTAGGCATGTTTCTTATTCCATTGTTCTGGTCATTCCCCTGCCCCTCATTCAATTCTTCATCACTCTTATCCTGTTCCTCCTCATCTTCTAGGTGACCCATTTTTTTTTCTAGGTTTTTCCACCCATCTTCCCAAATATTCACAATCAAGCATACATCCTCTTTTCTCAACCTATAGTTGGTTGGAAACCACTTGCATGCAGGGTCCTTCTTTTCTTTCATGTACATATGGTGCATGCCTTCCTTGAATTTCACAATATCCTTGTATATTTCCACTATCTCAACTGAGATGTACAATGTATGTTCGGTTAGATACCTGATATTATCAAAGTCTACAAAAATGTAACATTATTGTCCTCTTTCCTCCTTTTTTTTAGCGTATTCCATGAGTTGGCATATATCCTAGCCATATTACCTCTACCGAATGTTGCCATGCATTGGTAATAACCCAGTTCCTTCCATCCTACTACTGCAATCAAAATCAACAACCAAGCATAATGAAATCCAATACCCTTCTCTTGAGCCGCGATATAGTCTGTCAAAAATTGATTTACCAAGAAGGTGGCCCAATTCATCTATACCCCTTCTAAGCATTTTTCCGCAGTTGCGATCACTCCAGCAGATACTTCATCCTTAGGGGACTTGCACAACAATTTTAAGGTCAATACCTACATCGCAATCCAAACACTATCATCATTGATGTTCCTAAAATCCAATCCCCTTTTCCCCCTGAAGGTGTAAAATTTATCCTTCATTTCTTCTGATAGGGATCTCTCCCCTACCTTGGTGAACAAAGTGGTTGGATCCTCTCTAGATTTTGGTAGCCTTAGGATCCATGCAAGAAATGAAATATCAACTAAAACTGGTAGGTCAAGACACAATGTCCCTCCATGGATGTAGCTGAGCAGTAAATTAACACAAGAATTGATTTCACGGTTGTGTCAGAAGTGTGGAACCTCCAATAGGTTCAATATTCCTGACTTCTCAATCCTTTTTTTCCAGACCTGTGTTTCCAACACTATTTCTCATGTTCCCAGTAAGATCTTAGCAAAAAGGTACTTTTCCTTGTCTAGCACAGGAAACTTCTTCTCGTCCTGTTGGCAGCAATAATATAATTGTTATTTTTATTATATCAATTAAATGATCTACATAGCTACCTACACAGGGTCATGAAATTTTATTACTCTTCATGAGAATCTTCCGAAACAACAGTTGTAAATTTTTGCTTTTACCTATTGTCTATTCATGCTTTGTTTTCATGACTGAAAGCATGAAAACTTGTGACTGCGATTACCATTATGTTTTAAAATTTCATTGAAGGCAAATTGTTCATATAGTTTATTATGGAGCTTTGATTCCTTGCCATGAAGATGTTACTCTCTTTGTTTTGATCTTTTTAATTCCAAGCATGCTTAAGGGGATGATGGTTTTATGAGCAAAGCACTCCCACAATTTGATTTTTTGTATAGTTTTGGTTTGATTCTTGGCTACGTTTCTCTTACAAAACTTTTGATTTTTCGATTTTTAACTTACTTAAACTTTGTAATCAAACCCATGATGCGTGCACTTATTTTGTTTTTAATGATTTGGTCCTAGCTCGTACTAAATGAAAAGGTGGCATACGACTTGCAGACTTCCATCATTTCTAAGGATGGCCTTGGGTTTCACAAACCTCCTTCACATGCGTTTTAATTAAGCGTCCATCCCATTGTATGATCCTTTACAACGTTCATTGTTGGGCTCGAGGTTATGTCTCTGTTTTGTTTTCACAAACCCTCCCTGTATACTATGTTTGTTTGATTACCCTCTTGTCCAGTATGGCTCCTGTCATGAGAATTGAGCCAAACGGTATCCAAACCCTACTTTTATATGATGATGCCAGAGGAGATTTGGAGAGAAGTGGTTGGCTCATTTTCATTAGGAAGTTTCAGGGTTTTAATTTACAGGTTGCCCAAGAATTCGTGTTCTCCTTTGATGGTTGTAGAGAAAAAGTTGGTGATATACAACTGGAAGTTACCAAGGAGTTTCTAAGTCAAGCCACAGGGTTACCAACAAGTGGTCAGAGATGGTTTAAAAACACAAAAGTGGAAAAATTTCCTTGGGCCCTGTTGTTTACATCTCAGAAAAGGTATGCCCATTTCATTCCTAAAATCGCGGTGGCATGATTTGCTCGCTGTGGTAAAGCAATTTGTTACATGTGAGGGACGTTTCGAGCTTATATTTTTGTACTATTTGCGTCTTCTTATGAGTTTTATGGATTTCCCTTTGAATATGCCATATTACTTACTCAAGAGTCTTTATAAAATGGGGAAAAGATACAAGAAACATTGGTCAGACTCTAGCCTTTTTCATCACGGCCTAGTTAAAATCCTGCTCATACATCAATTAGAGTCACAAAATGATAGCTGGGATTCGTTCATAACCCGAAATGGCTATGGTAATGCTGATTTGGGTGAGGTAGATAAACTCGTTGTATAGGAGACCCTTGTCCACCCGACGACATCTCTTCCACCTCCCCAGACATGTGTCCCTTCCCCTAACAACGAACCCTTGATCGATCCCAAGGTCATTGAACAGGCCTGTCAACAGATTATACATCCAACTGACCATATTAAAAACTTATAGAAACCTACAGGGAAGAGATCTAAGGGCAATCTTGATATCAATTTTAAAAACAAAAGAGTTGGCAGGTCAATTTCTAGGAGACTTCGTAATGCTCATCTGAGTTCAATAATATGATCGAAGTTCACAAAAGATCAGACTCTGAAATTGAGAGATTCCTTACAGATGAAGACCCTTTGTCATTCAAGCCACACCCTGATTTACCTCCCTACTTGAAAGACAACCTAGAGTTTCCTAGTGTCAAGCTTTGCAATGAATCTACTATTCGTATGGAGGGCGCTCCAGTCCACAATATTGTTTGTTCTAATGAAACCACCACACAATCAAAGTGTGAGGTATGTCTATCATGGATTGATAGATATTATACGGATATCCCAGTTCTACAGTCACAGGTTAAGGTTTTAAAATGTCAGGTCGATGTTTTAACGAGCGAAAACTTGAGGCTCAAGTCAGTTATTCAAGGCAAGGAAAAAGGGATGAAGAACACATGTCATGTGATATTTAAAAACATTGAGGCTACTACAACCATTGTAAATTCCAAGATTTCATGATACGATTTGATTGCATGGTTAGAGGTTTGATCTTTTAAATTAATAGCATGTTTGTTTTCATTCTTAAGTTAGATTATTTGGTTTGTTGAATAAACTATATTTCATTATTAAATTAGTCTGTTTTATTCATGAAATAAAATGAGATTTCATTTACTATTTTAACTAAATACAGAATCGCAAGATTCTATAGCCAGTTATGTTAATTCGAATTATGGAAATTAATGACAGAAAACATATCTGAAATCTTTCTATTTTCCTTTTCTTTCAGGATATTTAGGGGTCCATGATTTCAAAATTGATCTGAGGCACTCTTAAGAGCTTCCAGTCATATCTATGATGTATTTTGAATGAACAAAAATGAATTGTTGTTAGTTTTTTAAGATTTAGTAGGATCAGGGTGGTTGCATCCCCCTTTATTTTTGAAACAAATATTTGATCTTAGGAACAAAAACAGTTATCTCTCATGAGGCCTTTATAAACCTATTATTTTGTAAACATAGGCATCTTGGCTTGGGTCTTATTGTGGATAGTTTATATTCAAATTTAGACATAATCAATATTTACTTTATGCTTTACTCATATGTGAATGTGGTTATGATCTATATTTTGTTTATCTTGTTAATTGAATGACTGCAGATAGCTTTAGTCTTCACAGGTTGTTTTGGTTGTCAAGATAGTTTTCTTCATGGTTCATGATTTTATGCTTTCGTTTTAGCAAAACAATTGAATGATATTCCAATTCATGTTATGAGGTTTACCTTACATATGTCGATTGATTAAATTCAGGTTGTAACTGTAGGATTTATCCCATGTGTTATTGCTTGTGATATATTATATCACTGTAATTATTTTGCGTCTTATTGTTTTATCAATTGAATACACCAGTCAACACACAGTTTGGCCTTTGCACCAAACAATGTTAAGATGCACAATAGATTTATTTTGTGGATGGACTGATGCGTGATTTACCCAAATAGTTGGACGCATACTCTTCAAATGATTAATAGGTTAGTTTATTCTTTTATTTCATTTGCTTTCTTATTATAGAAGTTTTTATATATAGTATAATTTTCGCTATCTATATCTTCCTGCTTGATTAAGTAGTTTAATTTTTGATCTTGTGAATGCATATAAACAAGAAAACAAATAAAAAACAAACAATATTTTTTCTTTCTTTATTACTGTCGTTAAAAGAGCCATTTTACATTCGATTTTCTATGAGTTCAGATTAAAACTCATTATTTGTATATGTTATATATATGATAAATAGAACTATTATATAAATATTAATTAGATAAATTGCATATATATATTTAGATGTACATATATATTTCAGCGATTATTATTTAGTAATTTATTGTTTTTCTTTCAGTTATTTTTCACTTCCCTTAGGACTTTAGATTGGCCAATGGAGCCATTAAACCCATCAGAGTGAATTAATCCAAACATCTTGGGTTAATTGGACAATCCCGGACCGGATTCACTTTTCCAGTTGACGAGTGGTCAATTTCTCCCGTCAACACATCCTTGATACCGTTGTCTACAAATTTGAGGGAAACAACCTTGCCAAGCATGTCTCTTCAATACTCACACTAGGTGGGATTGATGATGTTTCCAATGGGTATTTCCCATTTGATGGTACTTTTAATTGCGATGCATTGTATTTCCTTGGTGGGATATAATGCATGTGGAATATTTCTTGTATTTCCTCAACCTTTGGTGCAACTGTTAGTCGTTTTGATTTCTTTTTTTTCATTGTTGATGGTACTCCAACCTTCGGCGGTGCCATTATTTTTCATGACGGATGTATTTACTTTCTCTATGTGTGTGTGATGGTGTAGCTGTATTTCAACTCTGATTCACTCGGGTTCACTCTTGTTTTCTCTATCTCGATCTCTCTTGCATGCATCTCTTAGTAACAATGATTTATTCTTAGCGACCTTCGACTATTTTTTTTCCTCCTATCCAATTGTGCACGTCCCTTCACGCCTTAACAAACTTTTCCAATACGCCAATGGGGTTGATGAATGGTTAAATAAATGTGGCTTTATTAGAAAATCCTTTGTGTGATTTTTTCCTTGTACTTCCAATTTGTCTTGATTTATGATGGATTTTACAATTTAATATTATACAACGTTTGTATAACCAGTCAAGACCATATTATCATTTTCATTTCCATGATTTAATTCTCTTAACGGTCTTATCAGTTCCAAATTGCACAAATGTCCTTGTTTGACATCTTCTTGTGTTACGGTATTTTTATGTTGTGGATTATTGTATTAATTGGCACAGTTCCATCCCGATGCACGATAATCATTCCCTCTACACAAGTTATGATGCCTTTGTACTCTATAATATTTTTCTTTTTCTATATCTACTCTTTATTTTTTTTCTTCCTTTTTCTACTTTTCATTTGTTTTTCTGTGTTTTCCTTCCTACTATAGTACATTTACTATGATACATGTGTTCTAGTGCAACCCATATTACTGCACAAATTGTCGGTCATCTCTATAGGTTTTTAACCGACTTCCATTCACCATTCTTCCAAGGACTTCTCCATTCATGGTTTCCAGCTATGCAACACCTGTCTCTATTACATGTTGAATCACATATGGTCCTAACCAATTCATTCTAAACTTCCTTGGATGTTTCATAGATTTACTATCATAAAGTAATACTAAGTCTCCCACTAGAAACCTTTTTTTTTTAATGAGTATATCATGCCATGCCTTCTCTCTTGCCTTCTAAACTTATTGATGGAAACTTGTGACAAAACAATATTCCTCAAGTTGTACCAACTGTGATAATCTCTCCTCTATGGTGCAAGAATATGAAATACCAATGATCGTTGCAATGTACAGGATATGTAGAATAAAATCCATTTGCATCACTACTTCTTTCCCATAAACCAACCTGAAATGTGTTTTAACTGTCAACTTTTTAATTGTAGTCATATAATCCCATAAAACTACAGGAACTCTTAAGTCCCAATCATCTCTCCCTATGTTAAATATCTTTGTCAAAGCATTCTCCAAGATTTTATTGAAATATTGCACTGTCCCATTGGCCTGAAGATGATATGGGGTACTTTTCTAATGATGAATTTGAAACTCATCACTCAATGCTACAATGTTTTTATTCATAAAGCGTGTTCTTTGATCACTGAGTAATATGCGCAAACATCCAAACTATGTGATTACATTCTAAAATAAAAACTTCACAACAGTATTTGCGATGCAATCTAGAACCAATGTTTATTTTGCCCATGTTTTCAAGAACAACATCACAATGCTTATGTACCTTGCCCCTGATCTTCTTGCTTCTGGGTTGATTGGCCCCACAAACTATATGTCCTATTTATCAAATACTTGCAAGGTAACTTGTGGGTGTAAAGGAATTTCATCCCTCTTGGATGGTATTCCCACTCTTTGACATACATCGCATGTCTGGTAATATTCTTGAACATCTTTGTGAAGTGTAGGCCACCAAATACCTATGCACAAAATATTTTGTGCAATCACTTTCCCTGCATAATGTCCTCCTGCAATCATGTCATGTGCTTCTGCGATTATTATTGGTCTTTGTAACATACCTAGCCACCCACAGGCCGGGCTACGCTACTTCAATCTCTCTCTCAGACTTCTTTCTCTTACATATTCCTTTCAAATTAATAAAGATGCATAAAATAAAGGAACTAAACAACGTGAAAAAGAATAACCAACAATCATGCATATTCTAAAGATTGAATTCAACAATAAATAAATACACAGCGGAATAAATGATACACATGTAGATAATTCCATACTAGAGAGAACTTACCTTTTATAAAAGAGGACACCAATTGGATGTAGACCAAGGACGTTCCACCCAAACATAGACAATGTTGTTCCAAGTCTCAACAACAATGTCACCCCCGAGCCAGGGATATGAATCCACAAGGAAGGTTCCAGAGTGTTACTTGGATTCCCAAACCAGACAACACTCAACCTCTCATAGGCTTCCCAAAACCCACAACAATCCAAGTACCCAACTCTCTTATACCTAGCATGCACAACCCAAGAGAATCGACCCCCACCCTTCTCTACCATGCAGTCCCTCAAACAATCTTCTCCTTCTAGGGATCTAGTGTAGCTGGTCCAACATCTCTATGATGGGACTCTCAGGACTCGCAACTATGAGAAAAGTTGGACACAGACTACGTATATCAGACATGCATGTCTCAAATCATGGTTGGATTACAACAACAATCTCTACAACCAATAATACCATGGATACACTTCAATATTTCATCTTCCTTTCCCAAGCCAAGACACACATGAGGAAAGATGAATGAGTGATTTAAAGAATGAATGAATGAGTGAGTGAACAAGTGAGGTGACCAAAAAAAAAAAAAAATGATAATAGGAGTGAGAGAGAGAACAAACCAACGAACAAGAGAACCAACGAACATGAGAACCCCCCCCAACATACCAGGGATATGTTTATGTAATTTTTGTGGATCAATAACCCCTTGGCCTTCCCCAAAGAAGCTCATGTAACTGATTTCCTCCATTAGACAAAATGGGTGATTTAAAAATATAAAATAAATTCGTATCCCCTCAAGTCTCCTCTCTTGTGGAATCATAGCCCCCTATAACTCTAGTCCTTGTCTATCTAGAAGCTAGCAATATATTTATTATTAATAATGATCAAAACATTACATTTCTTAGGCACTTTGGCCTCTTTTAATTTTTTTGACTCTCGCCTCTCAACAATTAAAAAATATATTATTTAATATGGGGCTCAAAACTCAAGATGTTACATCCCCTCCCCTTTATTTTTTCACTATCCTCAGTGCATATACGAAACATGAATCAAAATTGAAAAATTTATTCAAAAAGTTGCGGGTACTCTGCTCACACGACATCTTCATTCTCCCAGGTAGCATCTTCAGGACCATAGCAGGTCCACTGAACTTTTACCAGCTCTATAACTTGATTTTGGAGCATTTTCACTTTTCTGTCCATTATTCACACTGGTTGGACCTAAAAGTCTCCCTTTGCCTCAACCTGAATCAAATGCCAATCAATAACATGGTTAGAATTATGTACATATTTCTTTATAAAAGAGACATGAAATACATTATGCACATTCATGGAAGTATCTAATGAAATCATGTATGCAACTGGCCCTATTATGTCCAATATCTCAAATGGACCATAGAATATGGTTTCCATCTTTGTGCAACTACCCAACTTCAAAGAGCTCTTCTTGGGATTTAATTTCAAAATCACTTGCTCCTCCACTTTAAATTGTCTTGTTTTCCTATTCTTATCAACATAAAATTTGTGTCTATCCTGAGATAGCTTTAAAATTTTTTTAATCTTAACCATCTAGTCTTCCATTTCCTTGAGCAGCTCTAGCCCAAGTACCACTCTATCTCCTAGGTTGTCCCAGCTTACTAGAGTACTACATTTCCCACCATACAAGGCTTCAAATGGTCTCATCTTCAATGAATATTGATACCCATTATGATAGGAAAACAATCTTCCCACTTAGATGGCTTATTCATCACATACATTCTCAACATGTCTTCAATTACTTGGTTGACCCTCTGTATCTACCCATCTCATTGCGGATGGTAGGTTGTGCTAACGTTCATATTTGTACCAAATCCTTTAAATAATCCCTTCTAAAAATTTGAAGTAAACTTTGTGTCTCTATCGGAAACAATTGTCCTAGGTATCTCATGCAACCTAGCAATCTCCCTCATGTAAATTTATGCAATATCAGTTGTTTCATGAGTTGTTTTCACATGAACAAAATGAGCAACCTTTGTCAATTTATCAACCACTACCATGATTGAATCATGCTTTCATGTTGTCTTGGGAAATTTAGTTATAAATTCAATGGCTATCACTTCCCATTTCTTCTCTAGAATTGGTAATGGTTGTAGCAAACTTGTTGGGTGCCTATGCTCAACCTTCACTTTCTGACATTCCATACATATGGCGATGAAATAAGCAACATTGTTTTTCATTCCTAGCCAAAATAACTGGCTTTGTACTACTGTAATTGTTTTCTGGTAACCGAGATGTTCATCATATGGAACATTATGCATTTATTTTAATACCAAATTCTTGATTTCTCCAGAACTAGGAACATAAAATCTATTTTTATGCATAAGTAATCCATATTCCTTCATCTCATACTCTTTCATTTTTTGTTGTACATCTCCTTGTTGTAATATTTCCTTTACCTATAGGTAATGTTGATCTATAACAACAACATCTAAAATTATTCTCTTCAAGTTTTATTGATGCATATTGAAAGTTGTAGCATGTATGAGATGCACTCTTCTACTAAGTGCATCAACAAATTTATTTTCTTTTCCTTTGATATGATTGATATCAAATTCGTATTCACTCAAAAATTCCAACCATCTTATTTTCCTGGCATTCAAAGTTGGTTTTTCAAAAAGATACTTCAGACCACTGTGGTCTGTTCTTAATTCAAATCTCCTTCCCATGAGATAGTGCCTCCACATATTCAATGTGTGAACAATGGCAACAATATACAAGTCATGTGTGGCATAGTTCCTCTCATCCTCTTTAATATTTGTGGACTCATAACCAATGACATGTCCATTTTGAGTGAGGAATCCACCAAGTCCTTTCTTGCATGCATCTGTACATACCGCAAAATTTTCATTTGGGTCAACAATATTTAACACAGGTGCACTAGTGAGTAACTCCTTCAAAAAATTAAAGTTCTCCTCACATTTAGATGTCCATTCAAATTTAGTTCCCTTGTTTTTCAAAGAAGTGACGGGATGAGAAATATTAGAGAAACCTACTATGAATCTTCTGTAGAAACCAACTAACCCCATAAAAGATCCGACTTTTGAAACATTCATGGGTGTTGGCCATCCTCTAATGGATTCAATATTCTCTAGATCCACTACTATGCCTTGTTTTGAAATAATGTGTCCCAAGTAATGGATCTATTCTTGCTAAAAATAACACTTACTCATATTGGTATACAACTGATGTTCTCTCAACACTTGCAATACTAGTATTAGGTGATGTTCATGCTCCTTTTCAGACTTATAATATACAAGTATGTCATCCAAGAATACTATGAAAATCTTATCCAAATCATTTTTGAATATGCCATTCATTAAGCACATAAAGATAGTTTTTACATTGGTTAATCCAAATGGCACCACTACAAATTCACAATTCCCATACCTGGCTCTGAATATTTTCTTATGGATGTATTCTTCCTTGATTCTTACTTGATGGTATACTGACGTCAATTCTATCTTTTAAAATATATTTCTCCTCTTAGCTGATCAAAGAGGTCATCAATTCTGGGTAGAGGATACTTTTTCTTTATAGTGGACTTATTTAGCTGTCGAAATTCAATACACAACCTCAAGGTCCCATCTTTCTTTTTGAAAGAGAGTATTGTTTCTCCCCAAGGTGAAACACTTGGGCGTATGTACCCTTTCTTTAACAATTCCTCCAACTGCATTTGCAATTATTTTAACTCTGGTGTACTCATTCGGTAAGTTGTTTTTGACACCAGGGCAAATCCTGGCACTAAATCAATAGAGAAATCTATCTCCTTTTTTCGTGAGAACCCTGGTATTTCTTGGAATACATCCTCGAATTCTTGTAGTACCAAGAAATATTCAAGGCTTGGCCCTTTTGTATTTTATGTCTCCTCCACATGGGTTTCATACAATTGACATCCTTTTCTGAAACAGCTCTCCGCTGTAAGGATGAAATATCTCTTATAGAGATGGGTCTTGGAACTCCCTTCATAATGCTATGTTTTCCATCTTCTTTAAGACATGTGAATTTCTTGCTATGACAATCTAGGACAACATGATGATTTTCCAACCAATCCATTCCAATTAGAATATCATAAGACCCCAATGGTATGATATTTAGGTCAACACTAGTAATCACACCATTAATACTTATGGAACAACCTCTGACGATATCATGGATTTTCCTTTTGGTTTCAGTGGCTAGCTGAACCAAATTTGATTTTCCAATATTACTTTTCTCCAAATGTAATCTATCCACTATTTTAGGATCAATGTAACAATGAATTGATCGTGAATCAATTAAAATAGAAACATGATGATTTATGATCTTACCTTCCACCTCGATCATGTTGGATTGGTATTCTGATTGTTGATCATCTATGGATGCATAAATTATTCCCATATCATGAACTGTTGTAGCCTCTTGGATGTTTTTCATTGTCTTAACTATGTCCTTTCTATTGATGAATGAAACTATGGGAGATATCCTCCAGCTTAAAAACCTGTGAGATGTGGAACATAGAAGCTATGTGAAGCCTTTCTCTCAGCTTACAAACCTAAGAGAAATCCCCTATGAAGGTTTTGTGGTTCCTGGATGGGACAAATCCGGGAACGTAGAGATGACCCTCTCCATGATGTGATTGATAAGAAATCCAGATGATTATTCGGGTGAAAAGCGATTTGTTGAGTTAGGACATGCCTGTGGCTAAGAACAAGGTGAACTTGGGAAATCTGAAAAGTGTTGGGCATGTCATCATGAACAGACATAAAGATGATGTGATTTCCTCCTCTGAGAAACAGAGTTGTGTTGGCAGCCAATTCATTTTTTTTAATTGCCCTAAAAAAATATGCCTACACCTAATTGTCTTCTAAACGACAAGTCATCGTCGCATTTCTCAACTAGACATTTGTTTCATTTTTGCGACAATTGCAATTTGGTTTCGATTCAGTTTTCACAACTGAAAGTGTGAAAACCCCTCCATCGTTGTTTGGACTGTCCTCGTCTTTTATTAATTTTCTGAAAGGCACTTTACCATTGGTTTATCACATGACTGCAAAGGTTCTTTCAAACTATGTCCCTTGGCCTACTCTTACTTTGATTGCGCATTTGGATTTGTTTGATTAATAAGCCATTGAGCATGCAGATTTATTGGTTACATTTGATTCTATAAAGGTCATGATTGATGTTGGTTTTATGTGATATGATCCTTATTGTTTTGAGCTCTTGACTTATCGATTTTATAAAACCATTTGTCATAATGTTTTATAAAACATTGSTTATCTATTTTGCTATGAGCGCATGATCAATATATGAGTTTTGATGTCATGTTGAAAGGCAAAGGTTTGAAGTTATGAAACCTCGATCGGGTAAACTTTTGGTTTGATCGTCTGAATTTATGCAATGGCACGATTGGATTAACATTRGTTTAAACGTTTGTTTTTGATTTAATGATTAATAAGATGGTGCGTTGGTTAATGTTGGATTTCATGTTGGATTGAACTATACACTTGGCGCATGAATATAACATATGGTTTTGGTTCTACATTTGATTGATGGAACGTTGATATGGTTATACACCGATTTGGGTTGGCCGATTAATGTGTTTTAAACGTTATGATTACTGATGGAAAAGCGTTGTACCCAGACATTAATACACTGCATGGCGGTGGTAATCCCACCACCTTCGCACGCATTACATTGATTAATTCCCCTTTGAGCGCTTGCAGCTGTTAATCCCTATCGTTTTTCTCTTGCGTTTTGTATTGTTCAAACCAAACCCTACCATGCACGGAAGCCATGGCTCCTATTGTAAGGGCCGAGCCTAACGGTTGCCAAGCACTGCTGATGTTTGATGGCGCTTGTAGCGACTTGGAGAAATTCAGGTGGATCCCGTTCATAAGGAAATTCAATGGTTATAACCCTATCGTGGCTCGGCAATTTGCGTTATCATTCGATGGCTATTGAGCCGAAATTGGGGATGTGCAACTAGAGATTAATGAGCAATTTCTTAGCTCGGCAACGAGTCTGCCTGCTATAGGACAGAAGTGATCTAAAAATTGTAAATTGGAAGATGTCCCGTGGACATTGCTCTTCCAATATCGAATGGTGAAACCCTGCGACAAAAGATGGCCTACAAAAATGTTAAAACAACGCTGGCACGACCTGCTAATGATAATCAAGCAATTCATTACTTGCGAGGGCAGGTACGGGTTCGTTTTCTTGTTTCAACTTCGTCTATTGATGGTTTTTATGGGTTTTTAACTCAATGTACCTCACTACCTTCATAGAAGTATGTTTAAGATGGAGAAGAGGTACAAGCGCATCCAGGCCGATACCAGTCTCTTCCATTTGGGGTTGATTAAAATGATTATGGTTTATGAGTTGGGGTTACGTCGTGACAGTTGGGGTGATTTTCTCAGTCGTAATGGCTTTGAAGAGTCAAACTCAACACAGGTTGATAAATCTGTGGTGAGAGAAGGCAAACCTATCCCCCCTGTACCTTACAGTTTGTTGCTACCCAAACCTCTACCTGACCCACCTACAAACTTGCCTATGGCTGTGACCAAACAGGTCTAAATTGCTAAACCCGCAACCAGAAAACCTAAAGCTAAAACTAATGCTAATTCTAAAGGCAATAAAAATGCTCGGTTAATCTCTCGCATGGCGAGAAATAAACCGAAACCCTCTGCCAATCCTGAGCCTATCATGGTTAGCGAAGATTCTGATTCAGAGATTAAACGTTTTCTCGCAAGCAAGTATCCTTACTCAAAAGGCTTCTGTGACAAACCTCCTTATGACTTTGTCAAGAATTTACCACCTTGTCTACGGGATGATCCTAATTTTCCTGGCATTGAACTACCTCGTGGAACCCTTGGTGACTCATCGAAACCCTCATCTGCTCAACCAGTTGTTCCACCATGCGATCAGTGTGGGTTATGGTTGGAGAGGTACTACTTATATGTGCCAATGTTGCAATCCAGAATCCATGATTTGGAATACCAAGTGGCAAAGCTCACTGGTCATAATGCGAAGATGCAACCCTCTGACAAGAAGCAACAAACTACTGGTTCAATTCTGTTCAAGAATGTTGAGTCGGCTATGGCAATCGTCAATTTGAAATTGACATAGCCTCAACAATCTCGCTGGTATAACTTTCACCCATTTATATCGCACATTCATAAACTTTGTGTATATCATCGACCTGCTCTGTTACATAAACATGCATTTTTGTATATAACTCGTTTTGGTAAATCGAATTTTGTTATTGGATTTGGTCTTGATTTTATTAATCATAATAATGGATTTGATTGTGTTAAAATTAGTTGCGATTGAATGTTCTGTTGTATTTATTATAGACAAGCTATTTCGAGA
>ML776646.1:41695-68406 GCA_009831015.1 Picea engelmannii
GTTGGACCACCTACGTTCATGTGGAATTTATTATGAAAGGTCCATTCTTGTTTGTTATTCTTGGCACTCAATGCCAACCTAGGAATTCTCTCTCTCAGGTTGTTCTTGTAAGTCGTTTTTAATCTTGATCAAATCTTTCGAAATTTGGGATAGGATTTCCCGTCTATCTTTATCTATAGGGATGAATGAACTTGGTGTAAATATCAAGTGTATGCTATCTAATACTAGAAAAATGAGAAGTGGTCAGGACCACCTTCATAATTCAATTCATTGTTGTGAACATCTTTGTCATGAAAATCAAGAGGTTGTTTCACATGCAATCAAGATAATGGAGATATGGAGAAGGCACTAGGAACACAATTATGAAAAGGAGTTGAAAGAAACTAGAAAGAAAATGTTCAAGATGAAGGCCAAATTGGAGAAGCATGAGAGAAGATTAATCCAGATTGAGGTAGGGAAGAGAGCAATTGAGAGAAGTTGGAATATCAAGAAGATCAAATCAAAGAATTGCAAGAGAGAGTTAGACACTTGGAGTTGGAGAAAAATCCTTGGTTTGCAGAGTTGAGACACTCCCCCTCACCAATGATTTCTATAGGTTCATTTAGACATTAGTGAGAAACAACTATGGAGGAAGACATCGTGTAACAACACTCTAAAAATGTTAGAAGAGAAGATTTATCTTCGCTGTCATCAACTGTAGGAAGAATGAAAATTTCCCATTCTAGGCCCGGTAACAACAATGTCTAAGTTTTATGATGGTTTGCAAATATTAATTTTTCTTGGTTAGTATGCAAGGATCTATACAAGCCAGATAATCAATAGTATCTCTAAAATTTTAAAAATAGGACAAACAAGAAGAAATCCCCAACATATTGTGAACATTATGGAATTTTTTTGGACATGGTCATCTCTTTTTTTTTTGTATTATATGGCCCCAACCCCTCTTTTATTTAATACACAATGAAACCATTTCTATTTTTAAAAATACTTCTATTAATTCATGAAAATAAATCTAAATTACTATATTAAATATAAATAGAGTATTAAATAACTCTTTGCATTGCATGTAAATAAGGCGTGCTTTAAAATTCTTCTATTAAATCATGAAAATAAATCTAAATTACTATATTAGATATAAATAGAATATTAAATGACTCTTTGCATTGCATATAAATAGGGCGTGCTTTAAAAGTCTTGAATAGTTTGTTTCCCAAAAAGTTTGTCGAATTTTTCCACCTCATTTAAACATTTGGAGCATTACATTTGATAAGTGTGTAATGCAATTGTATAAACATATTATTTATCATTTTTATATTCCTTTTACTGTATCTAGAGAAATTCAACAAATCTGCATCTTCCCTAGCATTTGATGGTTTGTTTAAATTGCCAACATTTTCGTAATCTCACATATACCTAGTTTTATATCTTCCAACTTTTTCTCTAATTTCAAAACCTATAGAAGCATTTCACTTACGTATACATCATTGATGCAATGCCTAAGATGAAAAAGTGACATGAAGATAGCTTGAGATTGTCATATTTTTGTGTCTTTGAGAGTTGTACATTGTACTACAATTATATATATTATGGTTGAAGAGTGCGATCCACCTTTCAAAACTTATTTTAATAAAATCATCAAAAACTATAAATATATTCAAATGATTATTATTCTTTAATTGTTTTCAAATATTTGAAAAACTCAAATGAATTTTAAAACAACCATATTGGGGTTGGCCTTTTTTTTTTAAGTAGAAACAAATTTTAAAAAATTGACTTTTTATGTATACTATACTGTATATTTTTACTGAGCCAGTTAAAAAAATTAAAAAGATTATTTAATTAGTAAATTTTTTTTCTTTACAGATGGGTAATTTTTTTTTTTTTTTTTCATGGTTTAAGAAATACCATAAACCAAAACCATGGACTCTGATACCGATGTAGCTGAAATGTTTGGTAATTTACTCAATAGATGAGATACAATAAAATATTTGATTGATAGAATGGACAAGAATGAATGATATTTACAATGAATGGACCCTGATTACAAATATAGTCTACATGATGCCTCTTTGTCTCTTTATGAAGAGGTGTCTTTTTACTTATTTATTTATTAATTAATTTATAAATGTTTACTATAATATTTTATTATTCCTATCTTATTTTTATATACATAACAATTCATAATATATATATTTTAAAGACCTTATCTGTATTAAGCTGTGACACACTAGTACCTATTATTGAGTGTTACGAGAAAAATCACTCTATGGCATGGGGTAAACCACAACAGACGGAAATGACTGCAAAAATCAACTCTAATATCAAGTATGCTATATAAACAAATATACTAACAAGACAAGATAAAGAGCCTACCTCATCCAAACGTTCGATGAAGTCCACCTTTGAGCTCTTAACTCAAAGAAATACACCTGCAACCTGTCCTCAACAACCAAGATACACACGCATATGGTGATAATATATAAAGTTAACACATACAATAGCATAATCCATCAATAATCATAACAAATACGCCCATGGAATACAAATTCAAATATTTGCAAGACATTAATTGGACGAGAAAATAATATTTCTATTAAAATGTAATCAACATAAGTGTACGAATGACAAACTTTCATGTCGACACGTTCAGATACGAGAAACTAAGTCCCTTTCAGCTGGGCCTCCACCACTTAAATCCTCCACCAAAGGAAAGCTCATATAAGAGAGACAATGAGGTTCTCCATCAAATATGGAAGAGCTTGGGGGATGAACAATGTGTTCAGACTTAAAAAGATAAAGGGATGCAGACTCAATATGAAGTGAATAATTTCTCCAGAGTAACTTTGCTCTCAAAGTTGAATTCTTCTCCCTTTTTCCACAGCTTGGATATGGCCCATTTATAGCCTTCAAATGGAATTGAAGGCCCGAGTCGAAACGTTTCTAGTATATGGAAGGTCAAGGATCATGGATATTGTGATGTGACATGGAAAACCGACACCATTTTTTTTCAATTTTGGGTGCAAAACCCGATGTACGTGGGATGTAATGGTGCAACTTGCATATATGCATGATGTATAGCTATTAGGGTGTGTATATGTGGAAAAATACAATTTTTATCTTTTGTAACTGCAAAAAGGGACTTCAAGTATGCATAGGGAAATGGAAAAGGCCTTCTGAGCAAGTTGCATGGGGTGAGGAAAATATTGATGTAACATATGCCCCCTAATGTGTGAGTTCAAAGGAGTATCTGCAATGGTCAAAATATATTATAATTCCCAGAAGTGGAGTAATGGAGAACCAACTTGTAATGTTCCCGACCATAAATCCACTTGTCGGACAATGCTACTATGCAGAAACATTCTCATACTTAAGTAGTATGCACTTAAGTGAAGTTAAATGGCTTAACACAGAGTAAACATATAATTACTGCTAACATATCGAATTAATGGAATTAACAATAATTATCATTGCAGCGAAATACATGATAATATTGCAAGCATCACAAACATGCATTTTAATTGAAATTAAAGACATGCATATACTTATCTTTGAAACTGTAGTAACTCCACCAACCACGTGCAGACTTTCCATGAACCTCCCAGCCTTGGACCTCACTGCTTATCACGCTCAACAGTGGGTCGCTCGAGCTGGGACTAAGCTCCACCCAAGGTAAGGAAACGCTAGACTAGGATGAGGTTACAAGAAAACTACATAGAGCAATAAGAAGGATTATCCCCCCATAAGCCTTCTTACGGCCACTACTCATGGACTCTCATTCCCCACATGCCTGTTCCGCCTGGGAGTATACACCTTCACAAGCATAGTCCATCGATGCTTCACCTCCCCTCTGGGCCTCGACAATAGGCCGGATCAGGAATTCTCATAGCTCTTTAGCTAGTGATGGACTCTCTCTGGGAGAAAACCACTCCCCGACAGACTCCCTCATCTAGAGAGAGTTGCTCATAGGCTTGACAACCCACCTCTTCTACCATGGGCCTGACAACCCGTTTCTTCAACCAGTTTTCAACTCAATTACCGCAAGTTCAAGATAACAGTAGCAACAACAACTTTTGGCTAACTCACGGGTGACAACAGCAACAGGAAAATTGGGTGTGGAACTAATTACCAAATTATTATGTAAAGGTGGAGGGCATATTGAATGATATATATTATAATCAATATACATATGCAATAGAATAATAATAAATATTTGCATTGCAATAGGAATAATAATAAATATTATAGAAATTGAAATATATAACATTTATTGCTCTGCTACAGAGTGTATATTGTTTTCCACAAATATCTTCACTTTTATAAATTCTTCTAAACTCACCCTCACAAAATTTAAAACATATCTTACATGTTGGTATGTCAGAGATGAAGAGACACCATTTAAGGCCGCTAAACCATTTCATTTGTTATTACTATTTATGAAAAGTGAGATATACAAATGATGGGTTCCATTTCATCGCTCAAGGCACGTGGTAGTTGACAAAAGATTTTTCATCACGATTTTGGTTAGCAAGTGAGGATAGTGGTATCTTATGTATCCCAAATTTGATCCTAGCGGGGGATTTAAATATTTTTTTTTTTGTCGAAGAGGCTTGGGGAGGTTCCCGGGGGATTGGTAATATGGATGATTATTACAAAACACTCTTTCAGTCCAATAATTTAATCGATATTAAACCGACCAACTTGGTGGATACTTGGAGGAATGGTTGGGCCGATCAGAAGGTTATAGCAAGGAGACTAGATCGAGTTTTAGTTTCTGAAGATCTTCTTTCAGAGGTCGGTTTATACAGGTCTTGGGTTGAGTTCCCATCCGTTTCAGACCATGCACCAATCTTTTTCCAGATGGAGCTTCCTCCGACTTATAATATATTTTCGTTCAAGTTCAATGCATAATGGCTCAACGAGAAGGAGTTCGTTGAGCTAGTTCATAAGACATGGAAAGACCCTATTTTCCCGAGTGAAGAGGGAAAACAAAAGCGATTGTTATGGAAATTACAGGTTCTAAAAAAGATAAACAAATTATGGAACAAAGAGATCCACGCTAAGAAGAAAGAAAAATTGACTTCTATGGAATCTGATATAAGACAGTTTATTGGACTTCTGGCAGGTGATCCAACCAATCTAGCCGTCCTTTCCTCTATGAAACAGAGTGAACCTGACACGAATTCAATTCTTCGGAGTGAGGAGGATCTTTGGCGTATTCGTAGCAGAACACTTTGGTTGTTGAGTGGGGATAACAACACTAAATATTTTCATAAGATGGAAAACCATAACAAGATTAGAAAACATATTTGGGAGATCTATTCAGGGTCTGGTGCTTTGGTCAGTAAGCAAGAAGATATAAAAATTGAGGCAGTCAACTACTTCAAGGAACTCTACAAGGTGCCTTCTCCCCTGAATACCAGTGATCAATGCAAGGTAACATAACTCTATCCGCAGATGATGAATGAAGAGGAGTCTAGCTCGTTGTTTGCACCGATAACACTGGAATAATTGAAGTTATTCTTGTCCATTTTAAGAAGGAAAAGAGTCCAGGCCCGGACGGGTGGACCACATAATTTTTCACTTTCTTCTTTGAACTGATTGAGGAGGACCTTCTCGCAATGGTTGAAGAATATAGAAGTCTGGGTTCTATTGTGGGTGGCCTAAATTCAACTTTTCTGACTCTGATTCCAAAGTCAAATATTCCTATAACCTTTGACAACTTTCTCCCTATATCTCTTTGTAACCTGTGTTATAAGGTTATTTCAAAAGTTATTGCCAATCGGTTAAAACCAATTCTGTCCAGGTCTATTTCTTTCGAACAGTTGGGTTTCTTAAAAGGAAGACACATTCAAGATGCAATCGACACAACCCATGAAAGTATCCACATCATTAAAAAGAAGAAGCTAAAAGCACTTGTCCTTAAGCTTGATTTAAGGAAATCCTACGACTCTCTTGACTAGGATCAATTACGATTGATTCTTCTAAAAGTGGGGTTGGGCATCCAGATGACAAATTGGATTATGTCCTGTGTAACATCTTCGCCCTTTTTTGTTTTAGTAAATGGAGAGCCTACGAGTTTCTTCAAAAGCGAGAGGGGGGTTCGCCAAGGCTGTCCTTTATCCCCTCTTCTCTTCATTCTTATGATGGAGGGTCTCAATTTATTATTGAAGAAATCCTTTGCGGAAGGTTCAATTTAAGGTATAAAAGTCTCAAGATTGACTAAAATCTTGCATCTGCTCTTCGTGGATGATGTTCTCATCATGTCAAAGGTGAGTTTATTAGAGTGGAAGGAGATTAAATCTAGCTTTGAGCACTTTTGTAGTGCGGCTGGTCTTTCAGTGAATCAGACAAAATCTACTATTCTTTTTGAAGGTCTCAATGAAGATGAGTTGATTCCTTTCAAATCTGTTCTGCATTTTTCCTTTAGTGCTCTTTCCGCCGGTTTTAAATACTTGGGGTATTTTTTAAAGACTGGCCTCATCGAGCAACAAATTGGGGTTGGCTTGTTTCTAAATTTTCTCAGAAAATTACAAGCTGGTATAATAGGTAGCTCTCTTTAGGGGGAAGATACATCGTAATTAAATCCATTTTTGAAGGTCAACTAGTCTTTTGGATGTCCCTGGAGCATTTGCCTCGTTCCATCATTAACAAGATCCATAAAGTGATATTCCACTACTTATAGAATGGGCGTTCTGACTCCTTTCAATATCACTTATGCAGATGGGAGTTACTCTCCAGACCTAAAAGGAATGGGGGATGGGGGTTTCGTAATCTTTATCATTTCAATCTGGCCCTGAACACGGTTACTTTATGGAGGGTGTTAACACAACAAAGCATTTGGCATCAGGTCATTATGGACAAGTATCTACATAACTCAACTCTTATTAATTGGCTCAGACTGTCTGATCATAATCTTCACGCGGTTTCTAGGATGTGGTCCAGTTTAGTGCATTCGTTCCTAGTTATAAATTATTGGATTAGATGGAACACAGGGGTGGGTCACCTTATCTCCATTGGAAGAGATAAGATTCTTGGCATCAGAGGCCATTCTCTACTCATCTTGGAGCTCATTGATATTTTAAATTCGAAACATATTCATACACTTGCTCAAGCATCCAATTTTCAGGATCTTGGAACCCTCGTCGAAGTTTGGAAAAGCAGTATAGAATTGGAGTTGTTAGGTGTACTAGCGTCAGAGTGGAGCACCTTTACATCAGAGTTACACAAGGCGGGGGTCACTCTACTGGGGGGTGCTACCAACACACTGTTATGGGCTGGGGGTGACCTTTCAGGAATGCTAACAGTTAAAAAGTGCTATAACGCAATCCTTTCAACATTGAATTTCCCGAACTGGCAAGGCTGGAAGGCAAACTTGTGGAAACTGCATGTACAATTGAAGATCATTTTATTCTTCTGGCTGGCATGGGAGAATAGATTGCTAACATGGGATATTTTACAAAATAAAGGATGGAATGGTCCAGGCATTTGCCTCCTGTGCAAACAATAAGCCGAAGATATTCCTCACCTTTTTATTCACTGTAACTTTGCAATCTCGGTTTGGTTAATCTCCGCGCAATTGCTAAATTTGAAATTCTCATGGACGAGACTTTCTCTTAATGATTGTATGTACGAGTGGAACAGGAAAAAGGGGCCGTCAAAAAAACTTCCATTGCTATTATGTTGGAATTTATGCCTGGAACGCAATAATATGATCTTTGAAGGTAAGGCGTCGTCTGCATGGGCAGTTGTTCACAGGGATTTTTGAGCTCTCGAGAATATGCCCATTGATACAAAAGTCCAGAGTCTAAGATTGAGTTCAATCAACAGGATTAGTGGATTTATAGTGGCATTCTTTGATGTAGCTTCGGTGGTAGGTGGAACAACTTGTGGGGCAGACGATACATTAAAATGCAAAGATTTGATAGCATTTAGATGGTAATTGAACTGTGGTGCTGGAACAAACACCAAAGCAGAGCTGTTGGGTGTGTTGGCTTCTCTTTTTATTGCAAATAAGTTGGATATTCAATATATTCAGTTACTAGGTGATTCAAAGGTAATAATTGACTGGCTCAATCAAAAAGGAAACCTCCGTGCCATTAACATTGAAGGCTGGAAAAGAAAAACTTGGGAGCTGGTTTCATCTTTCAGGGGTATTTTTTCCAGCATATTTACAGGGAGATAAATGTGGCGATAGACATACTATCTAAGAAATCTCTTTCGGCCATAAGTAGAAGACTTTTTTACTACTCCTGGGACAGAGAGACAGCTGGAACAGTCCATCATTTTGACATATTTTAATCCCTCTCCCAGCACCCTCTTGTTTTTTTTTTTGTTTTTTGGTTCAAAGTTTCATTGTTCGCCTTATATGAAAGAGGAGTAGCTTTGTGTCAGATAGCTTGATGGTTTTTTGTTGCAAGGAATCTTTAGTCAGATTATTGAAGGAAGCTTGAGGGACTGTGATGGTCATTGTAAGTTGTCATGAACAAAGGTCTGTGATTTTGAAAAATTATATCATAATATAATTAGTGTGAATTTTCTAATGGAAAAAAAAGGTTAGGTCATTTTTTAAGAGAACGTTGAAGTCAATGGATTATAATTGTTTAGTAGTCAATTTTCTTTGACTTTTAATTAGTTTCTTGTGATGACATACAACTTTCTAAAGTTTTTATTTTTTTATTTATTAATTTTAATTTTTTTTACATAAAAAAATATTTTTTATTTGATGAAAATTGAAATTCTTGATTTTTAATTAGTTAAAGAGAGTGATGTAACTATTTTTATGTGGTTTTAATAGGTATTGTAAGATTCAAATATTTAATTATAAATTAAAAAATTCTTCAAAATACCACATGACCATAACTTTAATTTTTCATTTAATGTGAACATTCTTGATGTGAGAGGTATCATTATTTTAATCCATTCTCAATGTAAAATATATTATTTTTTAATATATTTATGTTCCATTAATTTATGTTTTAGTACTTCGTTGATATGATAGTACTTATTACTTTAGTCGTCATTTACTGTGATAATTCTTATTATCTATTCTTTAAAATTGTAAATTTCAATTGTATAGATAAATTTAGCTCCCTTAAAAATTTACATTGAGAAAAAAAAATCATCACTTCCCCTTGATTTCAATTGTATAGATAAATTTAGCTCTCTCAAAAATTTATATTGAAAAAAAAAAACTTCACTTCTTACTTTTGTTATGCAATCTATTCATCTTATATGCAATTTCATTAACAAAATCAATTTTTACTCCATTTCCATCATTTTTACCAGCTTAACCTCTAATTGTTTTTACAAAATTTGATTTTAAATATTTTAAATGAAAAAATATATATAACTTTGATCTCAAATCCAACAATATATTGCATTTATGTTGCTGATGGGTAATACATATTTTCAATGGAAAGACCCCACACTGCTAATTTCGAATTTTGTTATCTATTTTTGTTTCAATATTATTCACAAAAGTCTATCTGTGGGTGAAATTTAACAAAAATAAACATTTTCCAAGAAAATTCAAATCGAAGAAAATTTAAATCTACATGAATGTTTATGAATAAACATCAAGGGTACACCTTATTTGCACATTTGTATGTATATAAAAACAAGTATGCTAACAATTCTTCTGAAATATTCTCTTGCACACATATTTTATATTAGACCTATTACTCATTTTGAGAAATTTATATTGCCCCCCATATAAAAAATTAGCATATCATGGTACCAATTTTGACCACATTTGCATTGTGGAATCCACCTTATACTCACACAATGAAAGATCCCTAAGTTTCCTAGATACTCTAACAAGAACAAAAATAATGTAGCCAAAGCAGTTGGATCTATGTCTAGCAGGTCATTGTAGCACATATTCAAAGCTTCAAATTTTTACAGGTTTAAATATGCTTTTAAATATTTTGTTTGTTACACTAGAGGAAATGCATGCCATTGTAGCATGTTTTCCATAAAAATTTTAAGATAATTAACAATATATATTCTTGTAGTGTGACTGTTGTCTATACAACCCCAAATATGTGAGTGAATTATTGAATCAATCTAGAAACATATATTTGTGATCCTTCTAAGAAAGAAGTTGTTTCATCATTCTACGTCTTTTTAATCATTATTTAATTGATTGCAACAATAGAAGTAGTGAAATCCAAATTTAGATGACCCACAAGCTTTCCAAATCAAGCACGTAGAGAGATTTCATTTCATACCTCTAAAAAAGAGAAGTAGATGTTCCACAAATCTGGATCCCTTCGCTATTGCAACCAAAAGTGAACACATGAACCTAAAAGCATCATAAATAACTAAGGATTCAAAGGATTATTATTGGATATCAACCTCCAACAAATGACCATAGAAAATTCATAATGAAATATCGACACAATTCAAATCGCTCAAATCAAGTGCAACAATAATTCAAAGAATACCTTTGAAGAAGAAACATGTCCTACAAATACACTTTAAGGACAAAGGGACTTACGAACAATTCCAAAGAATTTAGGATATCAATAACGCTAAGTTCTTGGGCATGCTATGGATGGTTCAAAAGAAGGGAAATACCAACATAATTCAGATCACTAAAATCAAGCATAACAAGAATTCAAATAATACCTTAGATGAAAAATACATGATACAAATTTGTTCACTATTTCAACGAAGAACAAACACATTGACCGGAAGGAGTTTAGAGAATTGATGATGACAATACCACCATGGTTTTGGTGATTCCATTGATGGTTCTAGAAAACAAATAGGTAATAGTCAATGATATTCGAGAAAACAGATAGCCAATGTAACTTTACTTTTCCTCTAGCACATGTCAAGTTTTATCTACCACTTATCTTCCATCACATTAATGCAAGCTAGTATGGTACAATAATATTGTTCTAGAGTAAATAAAGGCCCTCACAATAAAAAAAAATGCCAGACAATTTCACTTTGCCTATCGTTAGAGACATCGCTTTAAACTTGAAGGAAAGTTGCAACGTAAAAAAAGTTATCCATGGACGTATCACTCACAAAAGATGTACATGTGAGGAGCAATTTGAAGTATAACCCTTTTTATGAAATTTTAATATGAACCTTACACTTTTTTGAAAACCATTAAAAATGAAAATGAACCATTTTTTGGATGGCCATATATTTTTATGGCACTTTTGGGATGGACTTGGAACCTTTTGATGGTTTGTGTAACTTTATATTCGAGAAAAAAGATAGGCAATGTAACTTTACTTTTCCTCTAGCATATGCCAAGTTTTATCCACCGCTTATCTTCCATCACATTAATGCAAGTTGGTATGGTACAATAATATTGTTTTAGAGTAAATAAATGTCTTCACAATAAAAACAAAATGCCAAACAATGTCACTTTGCCTATTGTTAGATCCCTTGCTTTAAAACTCTAGGGAAATTTGTAACGTAAACAAAGTGATCTAGATTATTTTTGAGGAATGATATGAAGGCATAAATGTAACAGAGATATAACAAAGAAAATACACAGAGATATGGAAAGGAACAGAGTAATACAATAAATCTTAGATTCTATTAATGACTATCTGAAATACAAAAAGACTGTAAAATGCAGAAACACACAAGCTAGATAGAATGGTGGTAGTTTATCTCTGAGAAGAGATGTGTCGACTACGCTCATTCGCAAGAAGTTGATTACAATAAGGCTCTAAAGGCCTTTTTAACATAAAGCATAAATGATAAAACCACAAACATAAAAAATCCTAACCCTAGGAGATGAAGCGCCAAAAGTCATGTGGGCCCCGATGGGGTAAGTTGGTATATCAACTTCCTGGGGTCATAAATTTTTCATACGATCTATGTTTTAGGCGCATGATATCTCATTGGAAAGAACTATCCGAGGAGTACACATGTTGCTGTCACACTTTGGATAAATCCTATAGTGTGACAATGTCGCACCCAACAAACGTTGTTTAGGGCCTCAAAACGACCCGAGAAGTTTAGGACTCGAAAAGCTGTAGAAAAACTGCCAAAATGGAAACTAGTCTTTGAGCCAATGGAATAGGTGGGTGGACATCAGTACCCACCTAGATAATTCCTCCCCCCTTAGGAAGCAATGGTATCCATTGCGTTAAGTACATGTATCAGATGAGGAAACTTCTGTTGAATCTGACACCTGGTGAGCCACTTTCCATGATGAAGAAACTGCTCTCCTTTGATGACCCGATGGAGTTTGGTAGTATGTTGGCGGGTGTCCTTTGTTTTGGTGTCTATGATATGATCAATTGTCTCATGCTCGATGTAGGAAGGATTGAGTTTCGTAGGAGCCAATTGTTCGGTCGCATCTAAAGTGTCCAGGAGAGGTGGAAAATATGGTCGGAGCAATTCCACATTAAATATTGGGTGCAAGCCAAGGAAAGGAGGAATACTTAATTCAAAATAATTCTCACCCACAACCTTGGTGATGGTGTAAGACCTGTATCAGAGTGGGTACAACTTTCGGTGTGGTCCTATGAGGTGCTCGTTATACAAATGCAACCAAACCTTATCTCCGACCCGAAATTTGTGTGGTACCCAATGTTGATCGTGGCGTTGCTTGTACTTGGAATTGGCTTTCTGCACAATATCATGAACTTGTTGTTGGATGTGCTCAACAAATTTCGTTGCCCGATCAACCTTGGTTTGGGCATGGGAGGACTCTTTCTGTGCGATTGCAATGGGAAGAGCTACTTCAATGGGGGCTAGTTAGAATTCCAAACACACCTGAAAATGATTGTGGCCAATAGAAATGTGGAGGGATCTGTTGTAGCTATGTTGAACATAAGGAAGGATTTCATCCCATGTGCATGTATCTTTGGAATTATACATCCTCGAGATATGAACAATCATCATGTTGATTACCTATGTTTATCCATCATTCTGTGGGTGGAAGGTAGTCGATTTGGTCAACTTGGTGTCCATCATCGACCATAGGATGGACCAAAAATTGCTCAGGAACCTACTATCTCTATCAGGAATACTATTTTGCGGGATCCCAAAATGAATCCAAAAATGTGTGACGAAGAGCTTGGTGGTGGCCTCGATTATGATGCTCTTCTTGTAGGGTGCTAAAATTTCCATCTTAGAGAATCGATCGACGACCACAAAGACACAGTCATTCCCATGCTTGTTTGAAGGTAGAATAGATATGTAGTCCATGGAGATGAATTCCCAAGGCCTATCCAGAGTAGGAAGAGGGGTGTATATCCCCTATTTCTTGATGGCGGGATTGGAAATGGCACAGGCAATGCAGAATTTGATGTAATTGTGGACATCTTGTCGAAGCTTTAGCATTTAAAAATGTTTTTGCAGTACTGCCATGGTCTTTTCTACACCAAAATTTCTTGTTTCTCGGTTGTAATGAGCTTCCTAGATTAGCTTGGCATGCTCGCTTGAAGGAACGCAAATATGGCTCAGACGACATAACAATCCATCCTAAAGATGAAAGTTGGGAACTTTTTTTCCTACACTCAATGTTTGATAGGCAGTAGCAAAGTCATAGTCGTTATTGTATAATTGTGGCCATCTGGATGTCTCATTTCCATGAGAGTTAAGAGCCATGGTTAGCGCTACCACCAGGGGACGACTGAGGCAATTTGTGACATGGTTAGTGCCACCTTTCTTGTACTTGATATTCAAGTGGAATTGTTGTAGGTACGTGGATCACTTCTGATGGCATTCATTCTGTAAATTTCCTTGTGTCTACATGAATTGCAAAGGCATGTGATCAATGTGGATGATCGTTTCCTTTCCCAGATTGTAATGCTTCCACTGCCGACATTCCTGCACAATGGAGTACAACTATTTTCTGTAGGTGGGCTATCTGCGAACAACATCAAATAGAGTTTTATTTTAATAGTCTACCTAATGCCCTTGCTAAGTGAGGACTGCACTGATAGCATAATCTGAAGCATCTTCCTCAATCTCAAATGGTTGTTGTAGGTCTGAAAAAACGAGGACTTGTGCTGAGCAAAGGCAAAATTTCAAATCCTTAAATTCTTTTTGTTGGTGTATGGACCACACAAACTTGGCCTTTACGCCACCCTTGGTCACCTAGCTTAGGGCCCAAGTGATATGACATAAGCCCAACAAAAATCTCCGATAAAAGTTGGTGCTGCCCAAGAAGCTATGGAGCTCAGTCATTTTCTTTGAGGCCGACCAATCACGGATGACTTGGATCTTGCTTGGATCCACATGTACACCCTGATCATCCACGATGTATCCCAAATATTGTATTTGTTGCATGCAAAAGGAACACTTCTCTAAATTGGCATATAACTTCTGTTGTCGCAAGGTGCCCACTACTTATTGAATATGCTCCAAATGTTCCTCCCACATTTTGTTGAAGATGAGGATGTAATCCAAATATAAAACCACAAAGGAGTTTTTGAATGGATGTAATATATCATTCATCATCCACATGAATGTAGCTGGGGCATTAGTCAAGCTGAAAAGCATGACCAACCACTCAAATATGCCTTCTTTAGACTTGAAGGTTGTATTCCACACATCAATTTTCTCAATTGGCACCTAGTGGTAGCCTGACTTCAAATCAATCTTGCTGAAAAACTTGGTTCCCTTGAGCTGATCAAGAAGATCATCAATCTGGGGAATTGGGTACCAGTTCTTGACTGTGATATTTTTTAGGGATCTGTAATCAATACAAAGTTTCCATGTCCCATCCTTCTTCTGTAAAGAATAATTGGGCTCCCGCAAGGTGAGGAGATTGGTCTGATGTGGATCTTAAGAATTATCTCTTGGATCTGGCGTTTTATTTATTCATTCTCCATAATAGAAAACTTGTATATAGGCTCGTTTGGAAGAGGAGCATCGGGTGTCAAATCAATGGAGTGATTTACCTGACAGTGCACATGAACCCCAGTAGGCGAGGTGAATATGTCTTTGTACTCCTTTACTATTCTATCCACTTGTTGTTGTTGGGCAGAGAGACCCCGTGTATAGGTTTTTGCGGTTGCAGTGACCTTATGTTCACCTCCTGATTGAACCATATAGAGGAAAAATATCCTAGTTTGAGAGACCACCTTTCTTCACTGCTTTGCGGAGATCAAATAGACCGTAATGTTTGGGATTGACTTCGGTACCTTGTAGAGTTGATTTCCCAAAGTAATAATGACACTACGAGGCCTAGATTCATAAACAACATGACGCTTCCACATTTATGATTGTCCTATAAAAACATCACAAACTTCAAGGGGGGAAACATTATACAATACCTCATCTTTGAAGGGTTTTATGTCGTAGTGCAAGTGACATTGTTGGCAGACACAGATGTCATGTCCCTAGTTGAGCCAACCGTTGGTGTATGGTTGAGGATGCGACGCCATTTTTAGGTTCAACCTCTTGACAACCTCTGTTGAGATCAAGTTCTTTTGGCTACCACTGTCAACGATGAAATGGAGTGGGATTCCCTTCATCCACATCCGTGAGTGGAAAAATCTCTCCCCTTCTTCAATCTCCTTTGATTCTTTTGGCTGGAGTTTTGTGGTAGCGAAGGTGACACTGGGTTCTGCATCAATGATCGGTCTTCCCTTTTCTGGTTCTCAATCAGAGTCCGAGTCAACATATGACCCTGGGGATTTTGTCTCATGCCAAAAATATTATTTGGAGCAACATTCATCAGTATTGTGCCAAGGTATTTAGTGGAACTCTCACCATTTTCCAGTGCCCTTCTTCGACTTCCCATTTCCCTTCTTTGTTGGTGGCTTGAGTTGTTTATCATGGGGTTGGTCATCCTTGCTCTGTCATTTAGCTTGGACGTTAGGGCCACCCTTACCATACTTTGGTTGTTGTGTATTTGCAGACCCGAACTCCCGTTTGTTCTACTACTTGAACTTCTACTTGATTTTGACAACATATCGGTAAGGGGCTCCCAACGACAAGATTTACAGAAACTCCATTTCGGTTTGGATGTACCTATGTAGAGCCCCATAATATTTTAGGAACAGATGCTGCTTAGAGTCTTTGATACCCAACTTGGTGCACAAGGTATGGAAAGTATTGGTGAACTCTGACACTGTTTGGCCCCTCTCTTGGCGCAGTGAGGTCCATCGCGTGTATTGGTCATTATAACTTCCAACATGGTAATATTATTCCTTGAGGGAATCAACACAAGTCACTCAAGTGGGTCCTGGCCCAAAAATTACATACTAATCCTCGACATGTTGCTCATAGTAAGTCTCCCACCAATATCTGACATGGGGAAGTTCCTTAAGGAGCATGAAGGTGATATTTTCATTGTTGGAAAATTTGTGGATAGAGAAATAACCCTTTAGCAAATTTAACCATTTTTCCAAAGCGTTGGCGTCCATCTGGCCTTCAAATAAAGGAATATAAAAGTTAACTTATGCCTTGAAGGACATCGCACCTCCGAAGTGACTATTGGTTGAAGGTGACTCCATTTTTGTCGACAATTGTTGAAGGATCTAGGCGAAATTATCCATCATCTCATTCCTCTGTTGCATGAGGGCTTCCTCAAGAAATAGTTTGAAAGGATTTCCTGTCCCGTCGTCCCTCTTTTCTTCCACCATGGAAGGTTTCTTAGGAATGCGAGAGAGGTTTTCCTCAAGAGAAACAAGCTTGAGACCCAACTCTCTATACCATGACCTCATCAGAGACATGCACTAGGAATGACAAGAAGCAAATTGCTCTAATACCATTGATCCAAATTAATTTTGAGGAACAATATGAAGGCACAAATATAACAGAGATATAACAAATAAAATACATAGATATATGGCAAGGAACACAATAATACAATAATGCTCAGATTCTATTAATCACTGTCTGAAATACAAAAGACTGTAAAATGTAGAAACACACAAGCTAGCTAGAATGGTGGTAGCTTATCTCTGAGAAGAGTTGTGTCGGCTATGCTCATTTGCAAGAATATGATTACAATGAGGCTCCAAAGGAATTTTTAACATAAATAATAAATAATAAATGATAAAACCATAAACAAAAAAAAACCTAACCCTAGGATATGAAGTGCCAAAAGTAATGTGGGCCCCAATGGGGTAAGTTGGCACATCAACTTCCCAGGGTCATAAATTTTGCATACGATCTCGGTTTTAACACACGATATCTTGTTGGAAAGAAATATTTGAGGACTACACATATTTTCATCACGCTCTAGTTAAATCCTACATTGTGATTGTGTCGCGCCCAAAAAAAATTGTTTAGGGCCTCAAAATGGCCCCATAAGTTTAGGACCCGAAAAGCTCTAGAAAAACTGCCAAAATGGAAATTGGTCTTTGAGCCAATGGAATAGGTGGGTGGGCACTGATATCCACCTGGATCACAAAGTTATCCCTGGACGTATCATTCACAAAAGTTGTACAACTGAGGAGCAGTTTGAAGTATAACCCTTTTTATGAAATTTTAATATGAACCTTACACCTTTTGGAAAACCAGTAAAAATGAAAATGAACTTTTTTTTGGATGGCCATATATTTTTATGGAACTTTTGGTATGGAATTTGAACCTTTTTATGGGATGTGGCTCACTCAGTTTTAATCTCTAGTGTCAACCCATATCTTGTCTTGTAAGTATTAGGGGAATTTTGAGGTAAAATGGGCCTAAAAACAAAAAATGTACTATCAAAATCAACTTTAAAAGAACCAACAAGATTCAAGATGATGATATCAACCACAAGAGTAAATATTTTTGGAGGGAAAAGAAGAAAGATGCTTTTTTCAATCGTATTTTCGATTTATCCTTTTATAGGGTTACTCAAATTTCAAGTGTAGGCACTTGTTAGATGTGGATGTTGAAAATAAACACATTTTTTCATGTATTTCCAACTTATCTCACTTCAGGTCTATCAAAAGTATGCAACATAGATACTCGTTGGATGCATAATTTAATTATGCATCCAATAAGTGCATACACTTGAAATTTGATTAAAACTACAAGGAGATAAGTTGAAAATATGATTTAAAAAAATAGTTTTCTTCCTTTCTCTTTGAAAATCCATAACTCTTATTTTATTATTTTTCTTAGGAGGCACATTTTATACCTCAAATTTCCCTTAATAGGCTTCACCCTCCACATCTTGCACAACATAGGCATGAAACACGCCCTTTGCCACCATGAAATGCATGATTTTGAACATGGATTAGGGGTCTAACGATTCTCTTTGCTATTGGGATATGATTTCCTCAAGGGGAAGAGTAGTGCAGGGACTTTCATGAATAACCAATCACTCTCCAAAAATGAACACACACGCACACACATGGGCATGGCTTCTTTTCCTTCAATTACTATAACCATCTATGTTATATGCTTATGTCGAAACTATCTTTCAGGGTGCAACACCCCTCCCAAACTCTTCTTGAAACCTGTCACCAAAACAATTGTCCCCAATTGTTTTTCAACAATCCATCTACCAATTATATCCTCCATATATATATTACTCCCTTGTGTCCTTATCTTCTTGTTAGATACAATCCGATTTGATCATATCCGATTTCCTTTTTTCATCGTTGGTGATTTGTTGTCTATGATGGTTTGATGGGATCATATTTTCCTAACTCTGTTGCTATATATGGTGGTTTGATCCCCTATTGAATATTGATTGATGTGGCATTCCAAGAGATCATTGAGGCATTCCAAGATCATTCAAGTGGTGGAACATACAATCCAAAAAAAAATGGTCATTTGAAGGTTGCTCTCTTCCAATTTTGTCATTTCTCTCATAGGTCACTCTCTTCCAATTTTTTCATTTCTCTCACTTGGTCTTATACATTTCTTTATTTATGATTCTTCATTTTTTGAATTGTTAATATTTTCAAGCTCTCTACATTGCAGTTGTGAGGCATTGTTGTGTAGGGATTTGACTGCTAAAGTCTACGGAGGTATACATACCATACCCCCTTCTAGATTTGAACCTGTGACCTCCAAGGAGAAAACACATGTTCTTAAGCATTAGGCCAAGCTCATTTTCAATTTATGGAGTTCCATTAATAACAAACTATATTTGCTTAGATTTTTTTGCAAGCAATGAATTGAACCTTTCTCCTATACAACTATAGTGTGTTTGCTTTCCACTTGGTTTAGCATCACATGCCTCCACTTTAGCTTCACAGATTCACTTTAGCATTCATAATAATTCATTTATTAACAAAATATATTAATAGTAAACCATTATAAACAAAATAAATCAACGACACCAAACAATATATGGATGAAGTTGGGAAACACTTTTTGCATTTTTTTTTTATAAAATAACTGCAAAATGTTATGTTTTTCAACTTCAACCCCTTCAAACCCATATCTCCCTTAGGAATTTCACCTTGAAGTAAACACAAGAGTTCTAGAGAATTGTATTAGCTTCGTACTTACATTTTTTTTAAATTTTTTTATGGACATCGGGGATGATTTTAAGGATGAAAATTTATTTTAAAATGTAGAAACCTTTGCAAATCTTAGTAATCCATCATATGCCAACTATAAATGTTTGGCGATATTTTTGTAAAAATATTCAAATTTCTAAGGATGCTATATAGTTTGTATAAAATTTTGGCGATTTTTAAGGTAAAATAATTTTATCCTATAGAATTTGGACGAATCTTTTTTTGGGAAAAACCATGGAAAATTAGCCCACGAGCGAAATTTAGCCCCTAAAATCATCCTTGATGGACATATCGTGGGACAAATTTGAGGGGCACCAACGACATATACTTTAAAATTTTAGGTATGGATAATGAGTGACCTGTGTGCCGCTCATTTTTTTAGAGATGGTTATTCATTTTACGGAAAACAAATGTATGCTCATAATCTACACAGATCGTACTTGGAAGTGGACTATATGTTGAAGATTTTTAGACTTAAGCACTATTTTGTATTATTTATTGAAATAGCATATGCTTAAAAAATGGTGCCTTATTGACACATGTTGGTGTCCTCACATTTTCTTTCAAATGTGACTCCTATCAAACAAACTAAAACTACTTTTTTGAAGATGACAATGCAAGGAACATCTTTGTGAGTTTTTATATTTTTTTGGTGTTGTCATTGTGCTGAAATTGATTTTTCATTGTGACTCATTTTTAGCTCACTAAATTTTCTAATGATAAAGTTTAGAAAAAAAATAGAAATCCCAAATGAAATTAAAAAATTCTTATACCATGAGAAAGTAGATTCAATGATGAATCTACTGGTATAAACTCCGAAAGGTAATTCTCAAATTTTGCAGGGTTTCCACCTTGCTCAAGTGACAAATTTCAGAAAGCTGCATAAATGTTTGTTGTATTCTTTGACCAGAAACTCCCGGTGGAGAAAATTTATGTGCCTAGAAATTTACTAATTTTTTGGGCAAGAGATTTTTGGCCCTAAAAGTAACCTGGGGTTAAACAAAACTCTCGCTAGAGACTTTGTTTCAACTCTCCGCTGAAAGAATGGAAAGAATTCTTGTTAATCACAAAGTTTGATACCAAAAAAAAATGGAAAGAATTATTGTTAATCACAAAGTTTGATACAAAAAATTTAATCATACTCTCTTCCCAGAAAAATTTAATCTTGGTTAAATTCTAGTCCTAAAACTATTACAACTCTGAACTGACAAAATATGTTGACTTTTTTAAATCTAGAAATGAGAAATTATAACCCAAAAACACCTAATTCTCAAAAAACTGTTTCCCAATTTTGAATTTTCACCCCAAAACATTTCAAATATAAACATATTCAATCCAACACACATGATTTGAATTATTAATAAAACATTTCACATAGAGGCATAAACAATCAATTATAAACCAACAATACATTTCTTGTGGATCTAAATCCCTTCCTAATAAAAATATCATTTTTGTCCAATTTGATTTTTAAGAATTTATTTGCACTACTCTCAGGTCTGCATTGGTTGTAAGTTCTACTTTTTATAGTGAAATAATATACACAGATTTACTTCTTACAAGCAAATAATATACAAACTTCTACTTTTTACATACAATTAATATATACTCTACATTAAAGTAATAAATGTAATAAATGTTGTATAGATTGAAATATATATCATTAAATATTGTATATATTAGTTTAATATTTATTAATTTTTTATTGAGTGTATAATGTATATTATTGAATGTATATGGTTTTTTTCTAACTGTTTTATGTTTTGTTTTTTTGCAAGGATTTGACAGATGAAATTGCTTTATTGTTTAAATTGTATTTCTGAATACATAAATGGATTCAGGATATTGAAAAACCAATTTTTCTGTTGTTTAAATTACATTTCTGATTACATAAATAAATTCAGCTTATTAAAAAACTTAACCACTCAAATCTACAAATCCAACATCTCCTCACATGATTTCGAACAAAATTAAAAAAAAAAATCCAAAATAAAAAAAAACAGTATAATATATATTATTGATTACCTTCCTACAACGTTCCTCCACCTCACAACCTCTTTATTCGGACCAAACCACACAGAGTTATGAATGCTTATTAATTTTTCGTTCATATTGATTTGTCATTTATATGTGCTTTTATACATTTATGTGTCACTGTGCCACCCTTGTCTTGGCCACTGGTATTTATTTGTCATTTGTATGTGTTTTTATGCATTCATGTGTCACTGTGCCACCCTTGTCTTCGCTACTGGGCCACTGTATAGGATGGCTAGCATTCAACTCGCGGGAGGTGTGTCAGTGAGTGGCAGTGTTATCAAGGCTGTCCTTTTCACTGTGATATCGTCAATTCACACATTTCTCAGCAGTGCAACGATTCCAAGATATATTTCCCAAGGTATCGACACATTTCTCATTTCAGCTGCAACTCACTCAACTGATCCCGTGCCATGTTTATGTTTTGGAATTGATCTGGAAATCCATGGCAGACAGTTACTGCATTATCAAATGCCAGCAACAAAAGAGCAGCATCACATCTAGCCAGTAATCAACGCCATGCTTGTTTTCTGCACATGATATCCTTTGAATTTATGGAATTCATTTTCTAGTAGTAGTGTTTGTCAAATAATTTGAAGGAAAATTCTTCTTAGAGATTTCAACCTCCTAAACCTTCCTTCTTTGTCGGGCTAGCAGTTGAGCCTTACCAAATGAGTAGAGATAGAAAAAAAACATGTTGCATTTTCTCATTGCTTGTCACCTGCGTGGTTTATAATTGGTGTGCATACACCATATTCTTTGATGTATATTCAATGCCAATCATGGTCTTCAATGCCCTATAAATGGTGGTGTCCAAAATGATCCCTCAAACAAATAAGTAGAGAAACATTATGGAACTTAGATTATCATAATGATTCTTCCTCTTCAACATTTCATAAAATATCATGCATTTGCATAACAATAAACACTATGATTCCTTTTCATGATATCTTCAAGGTGGAGAGACATGTTAGTCTTGGGGTTGATATTTGATGGATGACATATACATAGATGCCATGAGGAAAAAAACCTGAAAGTTGGTCAGTAAAGATCACCATGAATTTTGTGTGTAAGAAGAACATTCTATTCATTCAAACTTGAAGAATTATAACATAAATATGAAAATTAGTCCCATTTTCCATTCTCCTCTCTAGGGAACAATTTGGACTAGCATGATAAAAGTAGGCGATATTTCATCACATCTCACATGGATTTGATTGTCACTTCAATCATTAACATGGATTTGAGCTTGGAGTCCATTATTGCAAGGATTTTAAAACCATTTGTCCACATGTAATTGTCTAGTGATCCTCACAATTATTAACATGGATTTAAGCTTGTCCAATCATTTAGAGTTGGTCTTTGAAAACCCTTTGTCTATCTATAATTGTCTAATAGTCCTTAACAATCATTGACATGTATTTAAGCTTGGAGTCTAATTCATATGCATGTACTCAACATGAATATCCATCATTTACCAGAGTAGTACCGCCAAAGGACTACCTCTCTTTGCTTACACAAACTTTCATTAAACCTCACATGAATTTGAATTTGCAGGACTTCTTCCTTGGGAACATTGTGGGATAATGGCATGGCCGAAGGGCTATTTGGGGAGGAATTGCAGTCACATTGAACTTTTCATCAAGTAGGAAGAATCAGGCTTCATGTTTTGGTCGATTGCAAAAATTCATTTGGCTTCATAGCTCTATTTCTTCTTCTCCTTCCTACTATGGTGCATGAGCAAGATGGTTCATTGATTTGTTTACTCTTCTTCTCTATGGAAACATGCTCTTTTTTGTTCTCCAGTGGGAAATGTTTCTTCATTTGTTTGTCAACAACTCTGCTTGTGGATTTCATTGCTTTTGTTCTCATAGTTACTTTAGTTTTCACTCTTGCTCCAAGTTCTCACTGTAGAAGGATAGGACATAGTTACAAGAGCCTAAATTTTAAGTCTGACATCACATAGTTTCGGTTATAAAACGGATTGTAGTGAATTGCATGGGATTTGGAAGGCATTGAGAAGCCATGAGGAAGCCATTCAGGGTAATAAATGTGTTATTGTGGAATCTACAAGAAGAACCCAGGAAAATTATAATATGATAACCTCTCAAACTGGTTCAATGATGGGAACCTTGGTCCAATTCAAACATTAAAATTTGTTATAGAAGTAGATTTTATTATGCTCCATACTATGGTTACAAATTTGTCCAAATGGGAACAGTTAGGTGCATCCAATCAGGTTCATTACATCAATTCACACTATGGTGCTCTAAAGGAAGATGAAGCTATTCACCATATGTTAGAGAAAATAAAAATTGTCAAAGTGGACTCAGACTCAACCATTACAATTGAAGATGAGGTAACCAACCGACATGATTTTTGTTAGATTTATATGTTTTTTTTAAAGTATCATGTTAACTGGATCAATATTGTAGAACCTATACCAGCAAGATCCACTGAAAACAATTGTTTTTTGCCTTTTATAAATATAGCTATGACTGTAACTATAAGATATCAGATAGTTCTATTTTTAAATTATGTTTAAAACTTCTTAAAGAAAACTTTTTTTTACTATAATTGTAAGCTTTAATACAATCTTATTTTTAATATAAATATCCTTTGGTTATGGTTAAAAAAAAATTCATTATGTACTTGGAATGTATGTAATTATTGAGTTTTAACAATTAAATATTATTTTCAATCTTGTTATGTATTTATAAAATTTCAAGATTTCTCAAGGTCACATGCATAATAATGTTTGTGGGATTAAATGTCAATATAAGGTCATCAAATTAAATGTCATACACTCTTGGATTATTTTGGTATATTAAGATAAAAATAATTACTAGATGTTTATTTTATATTCATACTCTTTTTTAGGTGGTGATAATAATTTCTATAATTTGAGGAGGTTAAGTGATATTTTGCAAAATATTTGTGGAATTTATATTTCTTTTAAAGAATGGTTTAGTGTTTCATTTCCTTGTATATGCCCCCACAACATTTATCTTCACTTCAAGCTTGTGCAATCACCAATAATGGATACAAATAAGATTTAAACCAAATACACATTTAGCACATCATTTTTTTATGACTTCTTTTTCACCATCAAGAACAATTGCTAGTTTTACATATTCCTATATTTTATGTTAATGCATAGACTAAGATAAGTCTCCATGTGTTTCACTATAACAATTGCTAGTTTTACATATTCCTATATTTTATGTCAATGTATAGACTAGAATAAGTCTCCATGCGTTTCACTATTGAGTGACTTGATGAGTGGTTGTTAAATTCCTCAAACATTATTCAATAAAGTTCAACACAAGAAGATAACTTAGAGACAAATAATTTAATTCCCCTAAATCTACACATGTATTATATATTAAACTTGTTTTTTTCTACTTTTTAAACATATATCACTATATCATAAAACATATTATGTTATATTGTCTAGGTAACATGGAAAACCATCGAGCACTTCCCCTCATTCTGAGAATGGTACCCAATGTAAACCCTAGATTCTTCAAGGAAAAAGTCCAAACAATAGGGCTAAAAGTCATTAGAACAATATACTCATTATGAGCTCAACATGCCACTTATGGGAATAGAAATTGGGTGGGGAGAATAACACTCCATCCCACAACCACTTAGGCTAGACCCACTGGACTTTCCCCTCATTCCAAGGATGTTACCCAAGGTAAACCATAGATTCTTCAAGGCATGAAGCCAAATCAATAATAAGCTTCAAATTTGTTACAAAAATATACTCATTATGAGCTCAATGTGTCACTTACGTGAATAGAACCTGGGTAGGGAGGATAACTCTCCATCCCAAAATCACTCAGACTAAACCTAATTGACATACATACATATAGTTCATCATAATTATAGTAGAATTTTTAGATATAAAGAGTGTCTTAATTTATAAACATTCTCAATATTTCGAGTGCATAATCCATCTATAATTAGGGGATCTAAATGTACCTTTTATCATTTGAATGATAAAGAAGAGTGAGATATACTAATGAATTTAAGTGGTTCTAGCAAGGAAATATGCATGAACTCTAGGTAAAAATAAACTATTTAAAAAAAAATAAACTAGTTTATATCCATAAATTTTATTTTATGTATAAGTACACTAGTCTACACCAACAAGTTTACTAGGGATGTCATCCATAAGTGTGCAAAAGAATCCTTAAGTTTCGGAGTGAGTTAATAAGTGGACAAACTAAAGCTTTGAAATGAGGGTTTTTCGTCTTTCTTTATTTTTGTTTTCTTCTTTAAAAAAAATTGACGTGGTCATTTTTTAATTAATATTTATTGTATATGTTCTCTCCTTCCTAAAAAACTATTGGAATGCAAATATTATTGCAGTCTTTGCTAAGATTAAACATAGGTTGAATGTTGAGTCTCATCACCACCCTGCCAAAACAATTGGGGTCATTAACACACTAGTGATGTGCAATTAGGGTTTCAGATAATGATAATGTGGTGCAAGAACTTAATCACTTGGTTGATGTTTTCAAGAACAATAGGTATAAAGAACATCAATTTAAAAGGGTTGTCTCAAGAGAAAGGGGTAGAAACTAGAATGTGTGTGAACCATGCGATGAAATAAAGAATATCACACTCCCTTATATCAAAGGAACAATAGAAAAAATGGAAAGAATTTTAAAGAAAGGTAATATTAGGGTTATCTTCACTCATCCAAACACAATCAGAGGCATGTTGGATTGTGTTAAAGATGTCATCGATCCAAAACATCATACAAGTGTTTACACAATACCATGCTCGTGTGGTAGATATTATATTGGTGAGATAAGGAGATAGCTACACTTCAGACTCAAAGAACATTACACATATATAAATCATAACCACATCAAGTGATCTGTCTTGGTTGAACATTTGAAAAACATTGGCCATCTGATTTTCATTAATAACGTTAAAAGCATTGCAAATATGACCCACTATGGTAAAATAAAGGTACACAAAGCCCTTGAAATAGAATTAAATGTTGTAAACATCAACAAGAAGGGTTCAAAATTAGAGAAGTATGGAGGCCTGTTATACATAAAATTAAAAATGAAGATAATAACAACCTGGAATAATATTTACATTAGTCACCTCTCATTGTTATTAACGACTAATTATTTAGGGTTTGATATATCACTAATAATTGAGCTTAACAATGTTTTAATGATGATCCCAGCTTTGGGATCGAAACGTCGAGCATTTTAATAAGAACACATTTATATTCTCTTTCAAAAACTTAGTAAA
>ML776646.1:97029-107866 GCA_009831015.1 Picea engelmannii
CCCCTTGAGAATCCATCATTCTCCTAGAAGCTTTCTAGCATCCACAGCAAGAGCCATTCTTCTCACCTCTTGAGAAGATTGGTGGGTAATTCTTCACCATTATCATCTCATTGGTGGGTTTCTTGTTGTATCTCATGCATGCTTAGTTTTTTTATATTTTCCTTTTATTTATTTTTTACTTTACTTATTGGCCCACTAACCAACTAACAATTTATTATGTTATCTTGATGGCTTGACAAGGTATCTAAGTTCTTGATTTTTTCTCACCCAAGTGGTAAAATCAACACTACAATATGGTGAATTTATTGGGGATTGAATCAAAATTCTTCCCATTTAAGCCTTTAGAGCTCTCCTTTTCACTAATTTGTGTGTGCAAGTTCCAAAACCAGCCTACTCGAGCTTTCAAACCAAGAAATCAGACCTATGTCTAGGATAATTTCATTTAAATTTTCCTTATCACCCGTGGTTTTGTATGTGCGTGAGTATTGAAGAAATAGACGCACAGAAGTGTAATATTTGAGCTCTATTTTTTGTGCTAAACCTACACAGACTTGTGCGGATTTTTTTCTGGAAAGCCCATGCTAATTGCTCAACTGTCAAGCCCAAACTTGTGTGGATCTGCGTGACTGCAAAAAAAAAAAACAGGTAGACTTATATTTTTATTTACAACACTTTGTAAAGCAGGAGAATCATACTTAGAATTATTTCTTGCATAGATAATTAGCTTAATTATCCACTAAAAGAACTAAAAAGAACCACAACTCTTTCAATTTTGTTGCCCCTTGGATGGCCAATTTGAGCATTTGAATTCTTAGTTAATTTTATGCTTTCATAACCATTAATCGCTTGGGAATAGGAACCAATTATGAAACTTCTAGTATGCTCTTTCCCTCACACTCCCTTCAATGATCTTGGGAAATTAGAAAATGGTGGCTAAAGAGGTTCCATCTCCCTTTAGCAAATAATCATTCAGGTGAGGCCAAACCCACCTGGGGTGCCTCTTAGTTTTTTTTGGATAAATGAAATCAATCTTAAAGTTGTAAAGGGTCCATGAATTCCCAAATGTATGAAAATTAGGATAGTTTCAAAGTTTTTCATAAAGCAATCAACAACCTAGGGAGTTAAGAAAATAGGTAAGGACCCAATGTCCATATGATTTGCAATATAGGAGAAGTTTCAATTTTATTAGATTAGATAACGACTTAGGGAATTAAAGGATAAAGTAAAGGACCCACTTGTCCAAATTGCTAGGGATCTAGGGCTTTTGAATTCTGAAAGGTTTGTCTCAAAACACATATAGTAAGTTAAATTAAAAAGACTTGTAACAAACCCTATGATGTCCATATATTACAATATTGAATCTTGACTTATTAAAAACCTTTTTGACACCATTTCACTACTTGCACACACAAGCACTTAACCACACAAAGTGTCCATTGGATAAATTGAATTCAGAGTATGCTCTCCTCCGTGCACTCACAAGTGATCTAGGAGGATCAGAACGACTCAAAGTTACCTTTGGACATTTCTCAAAGCACACCATTTAAAAACAAGATTGGTGTAGATTCTAACCTTGTACAATATCTATTGCAAACATATATTCAGAAAAAGAACAGAAAATATACAATGGCAAATACAAACATTACACAAAGATTTTTCCCCTGGAAACCCAAACCGGGAAAACCATCATATTATATATTCATTTATTATGATACATTGTTTACAATACAATATACATATAGGATCCAGCGACATCCAAAACCATAACCAATGACCTGGATTAGTCCAAAACCCTAATTCCTTAATTGGAAATAGAAAACCATCGGCAAAAACCATGTGCTGAAAAACCACCTAAATATGTGACATGTTTCCCGAGGTGGGTGACATGTTTCCCGAGGCAGAAAATAACACATACCCAACAATTGGTCCATGACCCCAATCTCTGAGCCCACTTCATCATAAATTCAACCATTAAAAAATCATTTAAATCTCCACAGGAGGGGAACAAAATTATTTTTTAGTCTAAGTTAGGATCTCGGGGGTAGGCGTCCAAACAACCCCCTGTTATCACTTTCACATTGAAACTTCTAAGATGACAAAATAGGCATCCAAAAATTCTCTAAGTCAGGTGTTCCAACACCATAAGGCATGGATATACCAGTGAAGGGTCAAAGGTTGAGGTATGATTATTCTATGTGTACCTCCTTGAGTCACCCAACTCTTGGAGGTTATCCAGCCCGTGACCCATTTCTTAGGCCAAAAATACACTTGTTTCACTTGACCAAGGTAACTTTGTGACCAAAACTAAGATTTTCCACCCAGGTGGTGGTTTTGGGCTGGAATCACACCTTAGTCAGATTTTGAACAACTATTGTGAAATATCCTCAATAATTTTTGGATATGCCCCCTTTACCCCTAATTATAACTAACTATTCACACCTTCACTAGTTCCTCTTCCGGTGGATTCATGCCCCACTGTTGAGTGTTTTTGGAAGGCCCGATGTTTTTTTGAGAGGAAGGACGTTAGCTCTTTAGGACACATGCAATTTTGTTTTGATATTCCCACATGCATATAAAACCTACCTAGCCAACATTTTTCTTTCAGTCAATTTATGTATGATGTTCATTACTAATTGCATGCAACTGTGAGTTATATTGTTATTTTAGGACAATATATAAAAGAATTTGTTCATTTATTTCTCTTATCATTATTCACACACACCTTCTTAGCTAGTCCAAAATCATAGGGGAACCACAAAATCCCTGTCGTTCTAGATGCTTGTGTAAGTGCCCTCCAATATTGGGAGGTATCTTGAGTTTTGTCTACACTTAAGCTCAACCTCCCCACTCACCTTTACGTGTGGAAATTTTGGGGTCATCTCTTCTTGGTTCTACCTTGCTTGGAACAAACATCCCAAACAACCCATCTAGTATCCCTTCCTCTTAATTGTGACTCAGATCTCAACCATCAACCACAATGGAAGGACCAAAAAATACACCATATATAACCCCATCCTATTCTTCCCAGTTTGGACAAACTTGGGCCCCCTCTCCTAGTTATATTGGTCATAAACCACTCATAAGGAGTAAGAAGAGAACCACCCACTATCGGCACCCAAGGAATGGGGCCAATGATTGTAAATATGGGGAAACTCATAGTGCACACCAAAACTACAATCAAACCAAGAATAAATGTACCACACGCACATGGAATAATCACCCTTGCCCCTTTTGTGAGCTCTATGGTCACCCATCCCATCAGTTCCCTGACCTCACTCTGGAGCGAGTCCAAGTAGTATGTTTAGAGTGCACACAACACAATAAACTTAGTGGAACTCATCTCGCTACCTCGAAGTTCCCCCTCCCCCAACGTGAACCCATTATTCCATCAGGTGAGCTTCCATACTCCTCGAAATCATTTATTACCCATCAAATAGGTAACCCCCCCTCACACTAAATCTACCTCACGACTAAGACTCAGTCATCATGTAGACTTGGGGGCACCAATTCCACCTCTAGTGCCACAATGACTACTAGACCATATCCTTGTAAGGAAAATGGAATTGTATACCCACACCCATCACCAACCATCACCTTTGATTGGGACCAACTTACTCCAGCATGACTACCATCTTCTACCCCATTTCAAATATGGGTCATAGTCAAATAATTTACGGTTCATCGACGTATTATAGATGATGGGGAATCCTCATCATCTTGGAAACAACTAGGATCTTCTACTCGTATCGCATTGATGACTGAGTTAAGAGCCTTTGATGATAGAATCTATTCCCCCTTATGTATCTTACCTAATTTCCCCATTGAGTTAGGCAGTAAGATGGCTTTGATCAATGTTGTTGTCATGATTGGTATGGTATATTACAATATTCTCCTGGGCCATGATTTCATCTATGTCATGAATGTTGTAGTGTCTTCACTCTTTAGAGACATGATATTACCACATGAGGGACAAATCATCACCATTGATCAGATCTCCTAATCTGATCCCCCCCCCATAGGATTCTTATAATATAATCTCACCTCGTGTTAGTCACATCAATTCCATTCACCATGTGTCCACTGCCACTAGTCATGCAACATCCACTCCCCTTAAAAATGATCACATGGCTTTAGAACCACCTCCTCACCAATTAGGCTTTGAGGTTGGGTAGATTCATTCATCCTTGGGGGCATCCATACATATTTCTTACCCCAATCCAAAAATAAACCATGATCTCCCAACTACATTCTTTTGATACGATGAATAATTCTTTAAGGCCACTACTTGTTTCAACAGTCTTAGTGATAACCTCCATCTAGGTTCTCCTATCAACTCTTGGGAGGGTCCTAACAATTCAATTAGTACACCCTCTAATATTGTATCCCTTGATAAGTTCATTACTACCTCTCAAATAAGATCATCTCTTATCACTGATAGCGAAGTCTTGGAATCCAATTCCATGATGACCAATCATGCCCATATAGGATATGTTTCCAAATAGTTTAAAGTCCCAAACCCCCCCATGGATATTACACAAAATAGTGAATCTGATACACTATTATATATCCTCTTTAGTGGATGTTCGACCTTAAACTTCCTATTGTTATACCATTGGTCCATCATCTTGGGTATTTGGAAACAACCCTTCCCCCAATCCTCATATAATAATACAGGGGACAATACCACTTCCCACCTTGGTCCCATAAGACCTAACTCTCGATACAACATCATCCCATAGTATACCCTTCATGGGAACCATTATAGCACCAAATTGTGTCCATTTCCAATATACATCATGCAATTACAAGATTACTGGCCTAATCGAAATGATCCACCAAGGTAGTTTCATTAATTCTTGTGGCAATCCGCCCTTAGCCTCAGTCATTTTTAGTCCCCCCCATAAGGAAAACACAGCCTCCTTTAGGGAGTTCCTTCCTCTGGAACTCATTGTTCTATGGCCTCCAGGGAGCACCTTTTTCCAGAACTCATTGTTCCTTGGCCTCCCTTAGGGAGTGCCTTTCTTCGGAACCCATGGTTTCCTGACATCCTTCAACGAGCACATTTTCCAGGAACTCATTGTTTTATGGCCTCCCTTAGGGAGTGCCTTGTTCCAGGAACCCATGGTTCCTTGGCCTCCTTTAGGGAGCGTATTTTCTAGGAACTCATTGTTCCATGACCTCCCTTAGGGAGTTCCTTGTTCCAGGATCCCATGGTTCCCTGGCCTCCTTCACGGAGTCCCTTTTCCATGAACTTATTGTTCCTTGGCCTCCCTTAGGGAGTGCCTTGTTTGGGAACCCATGGTTTCCTGGCCTCCTTAAGGGAATGCCTTTTCCAAGAACTCATTGTTCCTTGGCCTCCCTTACAGAGTGCCTTGTTCAAGAACCCATGGTTCCCTAGCCTCCTTCAGGGAGCGCCTTTTCTAGGAACTCATCATTTATTGGCTTCCATTAAGGAGTGCCTTGTTCGGGAACCCATGGTTCCCTGGCCTCCTTCAGGGAGCACCTTTTCTAGGAACTCATTTCTCCTTGGCCTCCTTCGAGGGGCACCCCAAATTTTCATCAATGGACCATTTTTCCTACCAATGTTAAAAGAACAAGTATGCTTTCTCACTAACATTTCATCAAATTTTGAAACATGTTCTTTACTATCAAGTATTTTTCACTTCAGGTATTTGGTTTTTATGTGCAGGTACTTATCCACAAGCTCATAACACATACAATTTTTTCCATCCCATGGCCCCTTTAGGTATATGTTCCAAACTGACATGTATTTAGTCCCTCTGCAAGAAATTTCTTACCAGTATCACCCTCTAACATCTACCTTTAATTTCACAAAAACCTGGCTTCACAGTACCCTCACCTTTGTTGCATTTTGGTATTGTTGACCAGTAGCATTCCCACCTACATGAGTTGTCTCATATATATTTTCCCCTTGGAAAATCGACACTTGTGTTATCCTTACCCCATAGGATTGGGAGTCCAAATAGATTTTGCACATCCAAGAATGAAACACATGCTTCTTCTCCTCATATTGTTAACCTTCTGGCATGGACTCCCAAAACCATGTTTCATTGATTTTATTAAATTCACCCGTTCATTTTCATTAGCCTTCTACCTCATCCAAAATCAATTTTCCCATCTACAAATTCAAAATCCATCCATTTAACTTATACATAAACCCACCCATGGGGCCCCCACCCTCCATCAAGTTAACTTCCAATACTTTTTCCCCAAGCTGGCCAACCCATCTTTCTCTGGGGCACCCATTTTTGTATGTGTATTATCAACCCAAGTTATTCTTTATTCATTTGGTAATTGTATCAAATACCTGTTTCATTTTTCAACATAAGACATAGTTTTTTTACCATAATCTCTGATCTCATTTTTTACTTGGAAAATCAACCCATGCGCCCCTGGTTGGGGAAGCTTCTCTTCATAGACATATCTACAAACCATAATCTTAGTGGCCAAACCCCGAGTATCACATACCCCTTTGTCCCAGATCTTTGTGTCTTGACCTATCCCCCATCTCTTTGCAGCGTTATCAGCCCAACACAGTTTAACCCTCTATATGGTCGTCACCCTGACACTATATTACATTTCATGGTTGTTTCCATTCCTCACTAAAACCCCAACCAAGGGAATTTTTTGAGTCTCATGCATTCTGAACTTCGTCCATGTTACCAATTAGTCCAACTTACTACAAGTTAGTACCTGATACCATATTTAATCAAAGGATTTCAAGAATCCCTTCACTTTTTGCAGTTGTGCCTCCCTACTTGTCGACATCAGTTCAATTTTCCAAGAAGGTGGTAGTATCTTGTCTCTAATTACCCCATAAATGAGCAGTCTCGGATGGGACAGAAAGAGTCATCATTTCTTTTTTATTTCGTTGTCCCCCTTAGAATTCGACCTCATTATAGTTTCATGTTATGGTGGGTCTTACTATGCGACCATTTCATTTCTCAGTACTAACCAAAGACATATGAATTTTATAGGTCATCAATGCCTCTAAGTCACAACCACTCAACACAATTGTTCGTTCCTTGATTCAGAGAAAGTTCACTTATCAAAATTGTCACTTACCGTTATTGACACCCCTAAGGGCATTGCAAATTTCCAACTTTTAGCTACAATTATACACTTCTAGTTCTAGGACACGAGCATGGGGCATGCCCACCTCATTTGTACAAATATTTTTATCCTTTTTTTGGAGAAAACTTGGTTCGAATGATTTTCCCCTCTCCCTTCAATGGATCATCGTGAAATTTCTCCTCTATATTGTCTCCAACTCTATATTGGGGACCTTAAGGACCCTCCCAAGTAGGAAGAAGGGAACTCATAATTTCCATATATTTATCCAAGGTGTTATCAAAATAATTGTATCTATTGGTGACTATTTCGTGTTCCTATTTTTAGTTTCTTGTTGTATCTCATGCATGCTTAGTTTTGGTATTTTTTCCTTTTATTTCTTGTTTACTTTACTTGTTGGACCACTAACCAACTAAAAATTTACTGTGTTATCTTGTTTTCATGTCAAGGTATCTAAGTGCTTGATTTTTGCTCACCTAAGTGGTGAAATCAACACTACACTTCCTAAGCCAAATTAAGCTCCCTTCTTCATCCAAGCAAGTAAATTCCTTGTTACAACAATATAGGACAACGTGATGCTTGTCCAACCAATCCATACCAATTAGGCAATCATATGAACCGAAAGGTATGATATTCAAATATTCCTTTGTACTCAGTCCATTCATGTCCATGGGACATTCCTTAACCAACTCATTAATTGTTCTTTTATCTCTTGTAGCTAATTGTACCAACCAAGGTTTCCCAAGTTTGTTTCTTGGAAAATGAAATATTTCCACCAACTTAGGATCTATATAACTATGACTAGTTCTTTAATCAATTAAAATAGAAATAGGTTGATCATTGATCTTACCTTCTATTTTAATCATATGGGATTTGAATTTAGCTTGCTTGTTGTCCAGGGCTGCATAAATCCTTGGCATGCTTTTGCCCATGTCCTCAATTGTATTAGCCCGTTGTACATTGTGAATAGTCCTCACTTTTTCACCTCTGTGAGGAAAATATCTGTACATGTGATCTCCTGATCCAGGTGGATATCAGTGGCCACACACCTTTTCCAACTAGCTCAAAACAACTTTCTGGCAATTTTGGCAATTTACTATTTTTAGCAGGTTTTAACTTCTGGGGCCATTTTGAGGGCCTAAATGAAGGTTTTTCGAGATCGAGGTTCTCAATGATGGTCGAAGGCATGATTTATCCCAAAAAATTAATCTCCTCGACGATACCTTTCCAACGAGCTATCATACACCTAAAACGGAGATCGTATGCAAAAGTTACAGCCCCGGGAAGTTGATGTACTAACTTACCCAAATGGGGCCCACGTGACTTTTGGCGCTTCATCTCCTAGGGTTAGGTTTTTGGATGTCTAGGACTTTTGGCATTCCCATTTATTGTAAAAAGGCCTCTAGAGCCTCATTGTAATCATCTTCTTGTGAATGTGAGTAGCCGTCACATCTCTTCTCAGAGATAAGCTGCCACCATTCTAGCGAGTCTTTCACTCTGTATTTTTACAGTCTCTGTGCATTTCTTTGATTAATAGAAATCGTGTATTATACATTTCTGTTATATTATTGAATATCTGCAATATCTCTGTGCATTTCTTTATTATATCTCCGCTCTCATTTCGTACCGAAAATAGTCTGGATCATCTCCCTCACAACCCCAACATTTACTAGGTTGTTGTCTTGGCCTTTTCCTCAATGTTTCTGACATTCTGAGTTCATTTTGAGTTGGCTACCCCTGAGAATTATTCTTGGAGAATGGTGGCTTGAACACTTCCTTCCTCAGCTTCACCTTACCCTTCTTCGTGTCTTCCCAAGCCTCTTGGAAATTTGGTCTTCCTCTATGTTGATCATAGAGGCACTTGGATCTCCTTATTGCTTCATCCAATGTCTTGGGATCATCATATTGTATCTTATCACTGAAAAATGAAGGTATCTCACTAAGAAATATTTGAATCTTGACCTAATCATCTTTGATGAAGTCAACATATCTCATCAGCTCTAAAAATATCCTTTCATACTCATCCATGTTAATACTTCCAAGATTGAGTTCAAATAACTCCTTCATCTTCCTATCGTAATAACACTTGGTCAAGTCTTTCGTATGAAAATACTTTTTTAACTTTCTTCAAGTGAGTTTCTTCTCATCAATGTGTTGTACTTGTATGAGTTGGTCCCACCATTGATTCCTTCCCCTTCATCTAGTAAATTGTAATTCTTCCTTCTGCATATAAGGAATAATTATGCAACTGAAAATACTTCCTCGTCCCCAATAACTAAGTCTCTGCATCCTCATATTTCTTGTGTGTTATAGAAATATTTGCCTCACCATTTCTATCTTGCACAGAGGGCCTTTTTCCATTTCCCTATGCAGACTTATCAACCCTTTTTTTATAAATCCAGAGCCAAAAATATATATTTTTCCACATATACGCTCCCTAACTGCTTTACAAGATGCATATATGCTTGTTGCTCCACTACAACTCACGTATATCGGGATTTGTGCCAGAAAATACAAAATGAGGTTGGGTTTCCATGTCACGACAAAATATCTCTGATCTTTGGCTTTCCATATACTGGAAACATTCTGACTCGGCCCTTCAGTTGCATTCTAGAGGCCATAAGAGCACAATTTCGAGCTATGGAAAAAGAGGAGAAAGCATTCAAATTTGAGAGCAAAGTTACTATGGAGAAATTACTTCATATTGAGTTTGCATCCTTTTGTCCCTCAAGTCTGAACATAGTATTCAGCCCCCAAGCTCTTTCCTTATTGTTGAGAGGACCTCATTACCTCTTTTCTATGAGCTTGCCTTTGGTGGAGGATTGAAGTGGTGGAGACCCAGTTGGAAGGAACTTGGTTTCTTGGTTTCGAACCGTGCCGACACGGAAGTCTGTAATGTTGATACTTCTGTTGAACAATTATTAATAGAAATACTCCTTTCCCATCCTATCGATATCTTGCAAATATATGATTATTATCCATGGGCATGTTTGTAATGTTTATTAATGGATTGTGTTATATGATGTGCTAACTCATTTTATATATTGTCACTATATACTTGCATTGCTTGTTTGTTGAGAACTTCTTGCAGGTGCAAAGCTTTGGGTCAAAGTGCTCAATGGTGGAACGACATCAAACGATTGGATCAAGGTAGGCTTCTTCCTCGTATTGCACATTAGTTTATATAGCACATGTTGTAATTGAGTTGATTTCTACACTCATACCTATCTGTTGTGGTTTACCCTTGGCCATAGAGAGTTTTTCCCTTGTAAAAGAATCGGTGACTCCACTGGGGATAGATCTTCCTTCTAAGGGTTGAAGTATTTTTCTTCTTACATTTCTATTTTTCCTTTATGTTTCTTGTCGTATCACAGTTGGACAGAGTCTTTTCACTCTGGGTCTGAGTTTTTGATCCTTTTACCCTTGCCTAGCCTTGTTTTAAAAGATATACACCCTTTTTTCCCTGACAGTCGCGTATACACGCTTGTTGTCCCACTGCAAGAAGCGTATATATGCCCTTTTCTCTTGAACAGTCGCGTATACCACTTCCCCTTGCTTACTTGCTTGGTTTATTGACTGTTGGGTAGGTTTTGAGGATCACTGAGCCTTCTTAGGTATCTGTGGTGCCTGTTGAGATTATCTGGGATGACAGGAAACTTGTTTGGAGTTGAATTTTTTGGGCTGTGTCTTTCTCTTTGTCTTCCATTTTTTATTTGTCCTTGGTAGTTGGGTTGTCTTGTTAGCT
>ML776646.1:108061-119693 GCA_009831015.1 Picea engelmannii
TTTAGGGTGCACAAACTAGCCTAGGATTTAGTGCCTTGGAATAGGATTTTGTGAGTAAACTTCTCCAAGGCAATTAAATCAACATATGTGTCTGAGACAAGGAGTTGAGAAATCCATTGTATAATTGGTAATATCAAGAGGCTCCGCTCACACTGGAGTTAAGCACGAGGTCGTGTGAAGTTTGTTGAAGGGACAACCCCTAGATACTCACCTAGAATCAGAGATATTTCTGTGGATTTATTTGTATTTGGGGATCTTGCTAGTATCCATACCTCTTTGAGAGGTGGTACTTTCAAGGTTTCGGGCTTTGATACCCTGTCCATACGGTAATCCAGACTTATGACTGTTCGCATGTGCATCGGTTATACAGTGGTTGATTAGTTGCTTGAATTAGGTTTCTCATAGGTTACTTGCAGGGGTTATTCTGCTTGTATCCTGAGTCAGATAGGGGTCGGACAACACACAACCTTTATGGAAGATTACCTCTTCGGGGGGATCTGATCGACTAATTTTTAATCCTACGAGGGCCCTTATAACTGATTATGTTACCTCCAAACTTTAGCAGGGAATCTTAGGTCCCTCCTGGATGAGGCATACCTTCTTTAGCGAGGGAGGCCACTCGGCCACTTTAGCCCGTTTGCATGCATATTGACCGTTTGAATTTTTGGTATGCTCTTTGATTACTAGTTGGCCTTAGGATATATTTTTATTTTTTGAGAGTATAAGTCATCGTGGAGTCAGATCAGCTTCCTCGCGGGTCCCTTCCGTTGTTACAGTTACCACCGATTTTCGAGCTATTTCCTTCTAAAAGGCGTAGAGTTATTGGGAGTGGTACACACACATCCAATTTTCAGACTTGTGATCCCACAAGGATGAGTATTGAGTCTAGTCTTTAGAACACTGGGAGTTCATCAACTCCCAATCCCACTATAGATAATTGCACTCCTTCGACACCTGCAGACACTACAGTTGCAGTGTCGGAGGCCTACACCGATACTATGGCTCAGCCCGTAGTCAATGCTTCATCTCTTGCCTCTAACCCTTTTGGGAGTTTTGGCCACTCACTGAGTTACCATGTTTAGACCATCCCCATGGCTACTAGTCCATTTTCTTATGGTATGCTAAGTTTCACTTCGCATTTTTCGATTGCCATCCTAGCTGTTGGCCATGACGCTAGCCTTGGACCTGGGGTCACTACACCTCCCTACACTCCTTTTCCATTTGGTAGCTCTCATGTTCCCCAAGTGAATCCTAATGTAGGAAGTGTCCCCTTCCTTAACCCCAGGTCTAATCCTTCTATGGATGGATGGAACAACCAAGCTGGCGGACAAGTTTCACCCTATATCCCTATCCCCTCGATGTCGAATTCGACCAATACTTTTGGCATAAAGAATCCACTTCAATCCTCCGGATTCCTACCCGGAGGAGGTCAGTCTTATGTCTTGGGCACCCCCCAACCTGGATCTAATCCAGTTGGGGGCAGTTTTAACAACCTTCAGGTTGGAGCTAATCCAACTAGGGGCAATTTTCAAAACCCTTATCAAAACATTCCTGTTGGAATGATGCCCAATCCATATTTCACAAATATGCCTGGAGGAGGGTCTTTTAATTCCGGACAAGGTTCTGGTCCTTACTAGAATCCTGGATGGAACGCAACTCCTAATACTTAGTATTTTACGGGAGGATGGGGTCAGGTGTCACAATCCCGTATTCCCTTTTTGGCCACGCTTAATCTACCATATTTTTCTAAACTAATGAATGAACCGTTGAGTCATGATCCCACATGGCCCCCTGTCCCCACCAAGATTATGTCAGACATTCAAAAGTTTGAGGGTAAGAATGGCGAGGACCCTGGTGATCACGTCACTACTTTTCACCTATGGTGTTCATCAAATTCTTTGAATCATGGTTCTATTAGATTACGATTGTTTCAGTGCACTCTTATCGGTATTGCATCACAATGGTATATTGATCTACCTAGGGGGACATATGGGTCTTTTCAATAGTTATTGCTAGCCTTTCTTAACCATTTTCAACTACCTGTTCGTTACAATGTTGGCCTTGACCTTTTGTCAACTTTACGCTAGGGTACCAACACTCATATTTCAGACCATATCCAGGAATGGTGTAAGAAAAAATGATTAGTTAAGACTCCCATACCCCTGGCCTTTCTTTTAGAATGGTTTTTAAAGTCTTTGCACGCTCCTCTTTCAAAGGATGTTGCTACTTCTGGGGTCTTCAGCGAGGAAGAAGCCATTTTTAGAGCCCAACAATTCGATTTGATCTATGCTCAGTCTGGGATGTTATACCACCTTCTTCCCAATGCACCATGCTCGAATCATGATCCTAGATAGATTCATGGGCCCCATGCCCATGGCATTGTGGGGTCTACCAATGTAAAGTCCACAGACTCGGCAACAAAGTCTGCAGGAGGACCAGCTTCATCTGGATCCTCCAAACCCACCCAATTGGTGGATGTACATTTCGTGCAGTCATCGAAAAACCCAAATGGTGACCAACAACCAGATGGGAATAAACAGAAAGGTTGAAATAATCATAGAGGTGGGAAGAATAAACCCAAGGACAAGACTGATAATGGAAAACAGAACGATAATGTTGGAGAAGGAAAGAAAGAAAAGCGTAAGGTTAAGTTTCCTTGTAAACTTTGTACTGATGATCACCTTACACACTTATGCCCCAAACTTGTAGAGGTTATGAGGCTTTTAAATCCTCCACCCGTTGTGCTAACAAATCCTTTTCCTCACAACCAACACATAGCCTCGAGTTCTTTGAACGCCAAAAATGCACCTGGTGGGAGTCAAAAGCCACCACCGCAATATGGAGACCGTGTTTGTATCAATATGGTCGACGCAAAAATCAATCTAGCCACTCACTCTCGAGATTACGGCTCTTCAAAAGCTAGTACCAGCCTAGACGCTCCTCCTCCACCCCCGTAGATGAATTTACAGATCGAGAAACTAGAGCCACCACCTCGTATTCCGAAAGGAGTATTCAAGTGCTCTACCCATAACCCTAATGCTAGAGTCGCCTAGAACTACTCTATTGTTGAGGATCTGGGCCAAACACCTTGTTCGATGCCTGCTTTGGAGGTATTCCAGACGTGTCCATCATAGAGGAATGCTTTACTCTCTGCCTTAGGAGCTCTAGAACCTAGTGGCTCGAAGATCATCAAGTTTTATGTCATGAACATGAAGCCTCACTTACCCTACCATGTGGCTTTCCAAATCCACGTGGAGTATTCTAAATATACCATCAAACGAGTGGTCGTTAATGAAGGTGCTTCCACTTGCGTGATGTCCTTAGTTTGTTGGAAAGCTATCAGTTCTCCAACCCTTTCAAATTTCTCAACCATGTTGACCACATTCAACGGTCATTCCTTCTGCCCTCATGGTATTCTCCCCTCCTTTCTGGTCTAGTTAGGTGGGAAGATGGTAGAGGTGGAAGTAGAGGTAGTTGATGCACCTCTTGATTATAACCTGTTACTAGGTCGCAATTGGACTTACGCTATGGTCGTTGTTGTATCGTCCATTTTCCACACACTTTGTTTTCCTCATCAGGGGGAGATTGTGACGATCGACCAGTTATCCTTTGCATACTCTAGCCCGAATGCATCTGTTGGACCGTCAATCCCTGTGGTCAATAATTCTCAGCTGGCAACTGATAATATCAGTGTCGGAATGTATTCTTCCCTCATGGGTACTTTCGACTTCTCGGCATCGACTCACCACATTTATGCCATGTCCAATATGCCTGTTTCAGTAGAGAATTCCATCCCTTTCTGCACTTCTTATTCTAGTGACCCTTAGACCCTACCTTCTCTGACTTCATCTATTGAATGTCAGTCGCATGCTGGCATGGCTATTCCACTATCGGAAGCAGAGATTGCATATCAAGCTATCCTTGACTCTTCTATCAATCTCGATCTTGTTCCCTCGAAGACGGTCGAGGAGGATCCAGTTCTTAGGCCCGTGTGGTCCACTTCGTTATCTTGTTCACATGATTTCTTGGATGAGACTTTGCCTTCGTACGAAGCCATCCTCGAAGCCATGAATGTTTTCGAGAGACCTTGGGATGATATGCATCATCGATCTTATTTTCTCCCAAGTCTTGAAAGAATTGAGCAAGATGATTTTAGATCTACCTTGAGTGAGATAGTTGGTCACGCCGTAGTTTTACGTGATACACATGGCATTTACGTCGAAGGAAATATGGCGAGTATTTCTCCTACCGTCCATATCGATATCTCTCGTACCCCTGGCAAGATTGAAAATGTAAATATAGGTGTAGATTGTTCGCCGGAAGAGATTTTGATCTACACCAACCTCTTCAAAGAATTTCGAGACGTATTCGCTTGGTCATATGAAGAGATTCCAGGGATCAACCCCCGTATTGTTGAACATGAGATTAGGAATTACTCAGATGTTAAACCCATTTGACAACGTCTTAGAGATGTTAATCCTAGGAATGCCCCGCTATTAAAAAAGAGGTAGAGAAGTTACTTAATGTCAGATTTATCTACCCAGTTCCCTTGACCGAATGGGTATCCAACCCCGTTCCTGTGAATAAAAAGCAAGGAACCATCTGTGTGTGTATGGACTTTCATGACTTGAATAAGGCATGTCCTAAAGATAACTTCCCCACGCCTTTCATTGATCAGATTCTCAATGAGTGTGCGGGAAGAGAAACATTTTCTTTTATGGATGGATTTTCAGGCTATAACCAAATCTAGATCAAACCCAAAGACCAAAATAAGACGGCATTCATATGTCCTTGGGGCACATTTTGGGCACGTTTTCATACCGGAAAATGCCTTTCGGCCTGAAAAATGCTGGAGCAACCTTCCAACGAGCCATGAATTTCACTTTTCATGATCTCAAACAAATAGTCAAAGCTTACCTCGATGATCTTGTTTCTCACTCTCGCAAGAGAGTGGACCATGCTACGCACCTTCAACTAGTTTTTGAAAGATGTCGCTACTATAGAATCTGACTCAATCCTCATAAATGCATATTTTGCATTAGATCTGGTTGTCTTTTAGGATTCTTAGTCTCTGAGATAGGGATCATGGTAGATCCACTTAAGGCTGAGGCAATTCTTTAGTTGCCTCCCCCGTGCACGATTAGACAACTTCAAGGTTTACAAGGGAAAGCTAACTTTTTGCATCAGTTTATTGTGAATTTTTCCAATATCACTAAGGGTTTCATGCACCTATTGAAGAAAGACACCCCGTTTATCTGGGATGAGTGAGCCCAACAGTCTTTTGACGCTTTAAAGAAAACCTTGGTATCGACCCCTCTGTTGAAATCTCATGATTACAGTAGAGATTACTTGTTGTATATCACCACGTCTAAAGAGACCATTGGTATGGTTCTAGTTTAGGAGGATGATGAGCTCTGCGAGCATGTCATCTACTATCTTAATCGAAATTTAGTCGGTCCTGAACGTAATTACTCGCACGTTTAAAAGCTAGCTTTGGCTGTCATCCACGCAGTCCAACGTTTACAACACTATATATTGCTTTGCAAAACTACTGTGGTTGTCGATGTTAATCCATTTCAATAAGTCCTCACTAGATGTATCATAGGAAGAAAATATAATAAATGGATTGTCATCTTACAAGATTTGATCTTGACTTTGCTTCGGCCAAGTCCAAGAAATCACTAGTTTTTGCAGAGTTAATATCTGATTTCCCACGATTAGATGAAGATGTTATTCATGTTGATTCATTCGCAGATGAACACATTTTCCTCGTCTCATCATCCGACCCCTAGTATGGAGATATTGTTTTATATGTTCAAACCTTGAATTTCGCTCAGCATCTCTCGCAAGATTATCGATGGCATGTTAGATACCAAGCCAAAAAGTATACAATCATCAGTGACACTTTGTATCGTCGAGGAATAGATAGTATCTTATGTCATTGCTTAACTCACGAGGAAGCCAAGTTAGTCCTTAATGATTGCCACAAAGGGGCTTGTGGTGGTCATCTATTCGGGCTTGCAACAACCCAAAAAATCTTGTGAGCCGGTTACTTTTGGCCCACCATATTTAAATATTGTATTGAAGTGGTTAAGAAGTGTCACCCCTGCCAGGTGTTCCCTCGGAAAATGCGCTCGCACCCAGCCCCTCTTCATCCAGTCATTATCGTTGGTCCCTTCACCAAGTGGGGATTAGATTTCATTGATTGAAACCCAACTTCGGCTGGGGGGCATCAACACATTATTGTGGTTGTCGACTACTTCACCAAGTGGGCCGAAGCCATGCCTACCGTGAAATCCGATGGGAAGACTTCAACTTTTTTCGTATTCAACCAAATTATCACCCGGTTCGGTATCCCAAGTGAGATTGTCATTGATCATGGCAGTCATTTTCAAAATGAAATGATGATAGAACTAGCATCTAAGATGGGGTTTAAACATGATCACTCATCTCATTATTACCCCCAGACAAATGGGCAAGTAGAGGCCATCAATAAGTCTCTCAATACCATCTTGAAAAAACTGTCAGTCGGAGCAATTCCAACTGGCACATCATGTTATATCCCGCACTTTGGGCATACTAAACCTCGGTTAAGATTGCCACCAGTTTTTCTCCTTTTTAGTTAGTACACAGTGTGGAGTCGATACTTCCTGTTGAATGCAAAATCCCTTCTCTCAAATTGGCAGTTGAGCTCCTATCTGACACTTCGGATTTAGAGCGACGACTTGAACACCTAGAGAGTCTTGATGAGCAGCGGCGGGATGCCTTTAGGCTATTGAGGCAAACAAGAAACATGTCAAGGTTCAGTATGATAAGTCTGTTTGTCCCCGATTGTATGTTGAGGGTGACTTGGTCCTCTTGTATGACTAAGCCAAAGAACCGCTAGTGGCAGGCAAGTTTAAATCCATGTGGCACGGTCCTTATATCGTGTGACGTGTTCTAGAAAAAGGAGCCTACGAGTTGGAAGATTATGAAGGGAATAAATTGGATGAGCCCATAAATGGGCTCTAATTAAAAAGGTATTATGCTTGAGCCCTGGGCTTGGGTGAAACCCTTTGTATACTAATGTAAATTTAGTGCATATACACCCTTTCCCCTTTTTTGTCTTTGGCTTGCTTATCGATTTTTCCCTTTTGTTGGCAGATGTCAACGGAGTCTTTGGTCTATGTAGGATTCACAGACGGAGCCAGTCGTCATACACGGAACTTAGCTTCCGCCGCTTGGGTGATTTACTCGCCCGAGGGTCTGTTGGTGTCTTCAGGTGGTGTATGCCTAAGGCCATCCACAAATAATGTGGTTGAATACAATGTCGTCATAAAATTATTGCGCGATGCTATCTCACATGGTATTCGCTCTATAGAGGTGCGCCTGGATTCTCAGTTAGTCGTATGTCAGTTGAATGGTCGTTACCATGTGCGTGATTCGACGTTACTCCATCGATTCCTATGGGTAAGTCTTTTAGAACGACAATTTCATTTTATTACATACTTTCACATTCCTAGAAGTTCTAATCCTGTATCTGATGCCTACGCTAATTATGTTTTGAATTGGCATTTGTCACATTAATAAAGCAAAGAAAACCATTAAATCAATGTACACATTGTAATATATAAGTACAGCCGAAGATCCCTCTTTATATATTTCCAAAAAATATGGTGTTTTATATTACAAAATTGGGGCTAAAACCCTCAAAAATACATATACAACCAATATACATGTACCATGACATCTACGCCTATGGCACCGGATGAGTCTTGTGATAGAAAACCACGGTGTTGGCGAGACATCAGAAGAGTCGTACCCATTCTCTAGGTACACTAACAACCTGCCTCTGCATGGCTTCAAGTAGATCCTCCACCTGAACCATAAGAATCCTCTATGTCAAACACGACATGTTTCCCTACACATTTTGAAGGACTCTCTCTGCCTCTCCTCCCACTGCCTCATCTCCCCAGTGCCTCCACCTATGTCATATGAATCCCTCTGGCCATTTCATACCCATGTCTGCAACCACACAAGTATCGAATTAATATTTAAAAACACCATCCAAAAAATATTTTTGTTCTTTTAAATACAAAAATACAAAAAATGAAATATATAAAAAAATATTGTTTAACTATGGCACCGTAGGCGGCTCCTGGTGGAAGTGGCATATCAGGATCACCTCTGAAATCAATTCTTGCATAGGGATAGTCGTCCAGAGTTATTATTTGTCTCCTCCACTTGAAGAAAAAATCATCGTTGTAGGGTGTTGCCACCCTACCTCCCCCCTACTGTCTCATGACCTCGATCCATCGTGCCATAGCTGGATCATGTGGACCTCTAGGAATGATCTCCACTCTAGGTCCTAGGATTGGGATCCGCTCGAAAAAGAAGCTACTAAGGATAGAGGCAAACCTAAAGTTTCTCTTTGACCCCTGCTTGCACTCTGTCAGCTGACCTTTCATATTGGTTAGCAGTGAGGTACACCAATCATACATGGTAGGTCTCGCACACTCCAGTGCGTAAAACATAAGTAGTCTCGATGCTTGATGCAATGAGTCCGACCCTATGATCCTGGTAAGAACTAGCACAATAATCTCCAGGCTTAGGTTACCTATATCCTGGATAGGGATTTGACTTCCCACCATGGGAGTCCCTGCAACACAGTGGGCCTCGATGTATTCTTCGACCTTCATCCCACTCCCGGCCCTGCGTGACTTAAGGTCCACGACCTCTCCTCGGCATGAAAGTCCTGTCAAGAAGTAGATTTCCTCTACTTTGATCCTTAATGGTTGTCCATCAAGGATAAATCTCTTGTTATCTGGATCCCAATAGCCCACAAGCATTTCCAATAACCTCACTTGGGCCCTCATTCCTTTGAGAGCCCAAAAATTGTATAGACCACATATTTTTAATGCCACTTGAGCCACCAAATCCTGATCCACTGCTGCATATACCTCCTCATGCTCTCTCTCCCTCCACTCCAACACCATCCTTAAAAAACCAAATCAATTTTTGATTTAGAAGCTTATTTTTTTCCATTTTGTGCAAGTATACGCGGGTTATCCAAGAACAATCATGGGTAGGGCCTGATATACACTCCCTATAGTTCACATAGGGGCGTATATCTAGTCGTATATGCGAAATATTAATAGAAACCTGTGTATACCAAAAAACTCAATTTGCACCCTTAAAAACTAAAAAATGGATCCTAATTCAAAATTGTAAACCATTGAATTTGAAGAGGATGGGATGAAGAGTTACCTGGTCCAGACAGTTTGTGATTATGTTTCCTATTGCTACCGTGATCGTCATTTGAATTCTGGAGGTATGTTAGTCCAAATTGCACTATTTTGGGTGAAAATGAAACTGACATAGTAAATTTTTATTTTATTACTATTTATAAAACATTTTTACCCATTTGATATAGTTTTATGTTATTATTTTGTCTAATGGACTAATTCAAAAATGGTTTTAAGTTGGTTTTTGTAGTTTCGACTCAATTTTCTTATAGATTTCAACGCCATGGTTGGTCGTTCGTCTCCTCATGCAGGTATATTCATAACCTAGCATATAGGATAGGTATTCACTACATCGTGAAGTTTTGCATTATCCTTCAATTACCACTTTTTACGCCTTAGGTATGAACCCATTTATTGCGACACATTAACCCCCATATGTTATCATAGTATCGTTAATAAATGGTAGAGACTTACCAAACATGGGTACCCTAGTTAGAACCTCTTTTTCATTTGATGCCCATGCCAAGATTTTTCCTTAGGACTGGGAGTCCATTAGAATTCGATACATGACTTTATAATGAGCCTCATTTCTCATTCATGCACACGCGGCCTTATTACCCATGGACTCCCAAAAAACGAGTCTTAGTTAAGTTGTTTTCTGACTCGTTATTAAAAATTGAAAATATCGCCGAGTGATTTGTCCCTTTCACACTCGTTAAAATTGGATTTGAAACATCATGAGTCTTAGTTAAGCTCTTTTTCGATTCGCTATCAAAAATGGAAAAGATTGTTAGAAAAATAGGACCGTGGAGCAATAAAATAAAACAAATGCAAAAAAAAAATACAAAAGATACACAATACAATAGAGACACAGATTTACGTGGTTCACCCAATGTGGGCAACGTCCACCAGAGAAATTGCCAGGTCCTTCCTTTATTATTATCCAACATATGAAGGCATACAACCTACAACAAATCCACTGTAAGTTCCTCTTCTTTCTCTCACAGTATCCTACCTCAGAATACAATATTCATGATCAACCATAGCCGCAATACATTTCCCTCATAAAAGAGGATTGCCTTCTAGGGCAAAAAATCCTAACATAATCTCTACCGTTAGATCTGCGACCTTATAATGAATGGTCCAGATTTACAATGAAATTACAATATACATTTACAAGGCAATTTTTCCTTCGGGGGCTTCACCCCCGAACCCCCATTGGGGACCTGCAGAGGGGGTACCCCCCCTCTGCACTCCCCCACGTGGAAGAGTGTACATACTTCTGGGGTGTAAATACTTCATGGGGTATAAACACAGCTGAAAGCAAGGACCCGAAATCAGGAAGCTAATCAGGCTCCACAACCAACAATCTCCCACTTGGAGACTGATCTCAACAACTCCACCGCTGTTGTATATGATGGACTCTGAACCTTCTTGGACCTGTCAAATTTCTCATCTTTACATTCATTCTTGAATACCAACTAAAACTAAGCAGGAACTCAGTTTCTCCCTAGTTACTCCCTTTGTTAACATGTCTGCAGGATTCTGGCTAGTGTGTATCTTTTCCAACTTCAAATGTCCATCTTCCAAAGTGGATCATATGAAGTGGTACCTCAACTGTATATTCTTAGTCTTCTAATGGAAGGTTGAGTTCTTTGCAAGGTGAATGGCACTCTGACTGTCATAGTACAACTTGTTGTTCTCCTGCTTCTTTCCTAATTCCTCCATAAACCTTTGTAACCATATCATCTCTTTACTAGCCTCTGTAGCAGCAACATACTTTGCCTCTGTTGTTGAAAGTGCAACAACCTTTTGCAGTTTCAAAATCCAACTTACTGTTGTTCCACCTATATTAAAAACATACCCTGTGGTGCTCCTCCTGTTGTCTTTATCACCTGCCATATCTGAATCAACATATCCCTGTAGAAAAGTGTCTGAACCTCCAAAACATAGTGCATGAGTAATAGTACCTCTCAAATACCTGAGAATCCACTTTACTGCCTCCCAATGTTCTTTACCTGGATTGTTCATATACCTACTCACAAATCCCACTGCATGTGCAATATCTGGTCTTGTGCAAACCATTGCATACATCAAGATGCCAATTGCTGATGAATAAGGGACCCTGGACATGTATTCTATCTCCTCCTGTGTCTTGGGACACATTTCATTAGTTAATTTGAAATGGATGGCCAAAGGTGTACTAACTGGTTTTGCATTCTTCATTCTAAACCTCTCCAACACCTTCTCTGTGTACTCACCCTAAGACAATGTCAATTTGCAATTTTTTCTGTCTCTTGTTATTCTCATGCCAAGGATTTTCTTTGCAGCACCCAAATCCTTCATCGCAAATGAATTGGCTAATTTCTTCTTGAGCACATTTATATCCTGCATATTAGACCCTGCAA
>ML776646.1:137374-151676 GCA_009831015.1 Picea engelmannii
ACAGTAAATAGAAAGTTGCTGCCACATCCATGGCCTTGACACAACACCTCTCTTTGCAATAGAAGCAAGTGGATGGCATCGTGGAAGAATACAAATACATCTTTGTCTCACCTACAAGGGTACCAACACACTGCCAAGTCAAGCATCCAATTGATCTGAACCCCGACGCACCTCTACCTAGTGGACCAGTCTATCGGCGCTCGTTGATGGAGAGTGACGAAATCAGGTTTCATATCCAAGAGCTTCTTCAAAAGGGGCACATCAGACCCAACTCCTTCGCTTGCATAAGCCCAATTGTATTGGTCCAGAAGAAGGATGAGACTTGGCGACTCTCCATTGATTACAGAGCCTTAAAAAAATCACATTCAAGAATCGCTACCCCATTCCCAGGATTGATGACCTTCTTGACCAACTCAAGGGGGAAAATTTCTTCAGTAAGATTAACCTGAAGTATGTCTACCATCAGGTTCCCATCGAACCAACTGATGTCTAGAAGACAACCTTCAAATCTAAAGAAGGTCTCTATGAATGGCTAGTCATGCCCTTTGGCTTAACAAATGCACCAACCACTTTCATGAGGTTGATGGGCGATGTATTGAGACCATTCACCAACTCCTTTGTGGTATTATATTTGGATGACATCCTCATCTTCAGCATAACGTGGGAGGAGCACATGCGGCATATTCAAAAGGTTTTGAGCACTCTGCAGTAGCACAAACTTTATGCCAACTTTGAAAAATGTTCTTTTGGCATGAATAGGGTCCAATACCTCGGCTACATTTTTTATGAGAATGGGGTACATGTTGATCCAGCTAAGATCCAAGTCATCCATGACTAGCGAGCCCCGACCACACTAACCGAGCTTCGGAGCTTTGGAGCTTCTTAGGACTTGCTATTTTTACCGACGGTTTGTGTTGGGATTCTCCCATATTGCTTGGGCCCTCAACTAGGTGACCAAGGGTGGTGGTAGGGCCAAGTTCATGTGGGGGGAGGAGCAGCAACAAGTATTCGAAGATCTGAAACATCGTTTGTGCTCAACTCCAGTACTCTCCTTGCCTGATATGCAACAACCATTCGAGATTGAGACTGATGCATATGACTATGTTATGGGTGTAGTTCTCACTCAGCATGGGCATCTGGTGGAATAGCATAGTGAGACACTCTCCGATACTATCTGGAAATACCCCACCTATGACAAGGAAATGCATTCCATTGTACAATCCTGTCGTCAATGGAAACATTACATTCTGGGGAAAGAGGCGATCATACACACTAATCACAAGCCTCTGTAGTTCATACAAACACAGGGGAAATTGCAGAACGACCACCATCAGAAGTGGTCCACCTACCTACAACAGTTCCATCTCAACATCAAGTATAAGACAGGTCTCTCCAATCATGTCGTTGACTACCTCTGCCAGCCTCCCGTGGTTGCACTTACCACTGTGCTCCATTCCTGTGTTCATGAAACATCAGAGTGGCTCCAACTTTACCAGCGAGATCCGGACTTCACCACCACATATCAGCTCTTGGGTACAGGTGCCATTGTCACTGATTTTCACATTCAGGATGGGCTCTTATGCTACCTGGGCCATCTCTTTGTTCCTACAAGAGAGCGTGCAAAGCTGATTTGGGAAGCCCACTACAGTCAGGTGGCAGGACATTTTGGTGTATAGAAAAATGTGGTCATTCTTCAAAAACATTTTTATTGGCCAAAACTTCGACATGACGTCAAAAAATATATCATATCTTGCACTGCCTGCGCCATTTCCAAGCCGACCATCAAGAAGCAAGGCTTAAACACCCCTCTTCCTATTCCCAAGAAGTCGTGGGAATCCATCTCCATGGATTACATGTCTGGTTTTTCGTCCACAAAACATGGAAATGACTATGTGTTTGTGGTCGTTGATCAATTTCTGAAGATGGCCATCCTCACAGCCTGTAATAAGAATGTCACAGTGGTAGATACTGCCAAGCACTTCTTCGAATGAGTTTGGGTTCACTTTGGGATACCACAGACCATCATCTCCGACCAAGACAGCATGTTCCTCAACACCTTTTGGTCGAGTCTTTGGTCTCTGTTGGACACCAATCTCACAAAATCCACTTCTTTCCACCCCCAAATTGATGGCCAAACTGAGGTCGTCAATTGGATGATTGTGCACATCTTGCGCATGTACAATTCTAAGCATCCCCATACATGGGACGAGAGTCTCCCATATGTCCAACACAACTACAATAGGGCTCTACATAGTTCTACCCGCCATAGAAAATTTCATGTGGGTCTGGGATTCCAACCCTTGGGACCCATTGATGTTGTAATTCCTCTTGCCACCGCACAGAAAAACTCTTCCCCTGATCAGTCTGCGATCGACAAGTCCACCGGATTCATTGAGCAGATTCAGCACATCTGCCAACAGGTCCAGGATATTTTGCAGAAATCCAATGCTAAGTACAAGTAGTGCCATGATAAACACAGGGTACCATGCCAGTTTCAGGTTGGCAAAAAAGTATGGCTACATTTGCAGAAGGAGCGTCTCACTGGGCCCCATCAGAAGCTTCGACCCCTTCTCTATGGGCCTTAAACTATCACCAAGGTTGTGGGTAGTAATGCTTTTGAGCTCAACACTCCACCCTTCCTTGGCCTGCATCCAGTATTCAATGTGGACCTCCTTCAGCCATATTTTGCACCATTATTGGACACCTCTAAGATCATCGAATAGATGACACCAACATAGCTCAACCCTGACTGCATGTAACAAGCATCCACCGATCATATTGTGGACACACAGGTCAAGGGCACTTGCCAACAGTGGATCCAGCTTTATCGAGTTGTCAAGGCATGGAAACTCCTACACCAAGGAAAGTGTCTCACCCGGGGCCAAATCGAGCATAAGTTTCCTCACCTGAGGGGAGAACTCAACACAATGGAGACCATTTCTTCCTAATGGGGGAGGATTGATCCAGGTGGATATTGGTGGCCACCCACCTATTCCAACTGGCTCCTCGTGTCCGTTTTTGTTCAGAACGTCTTTATGTATTGCTTTATAATTGTGAGTTCTACACTTATGGGGTTGTCTGAAGCCTCACACATTCTCCAGGTGGATACGAGTGGCCTCTCACCTAATCCAACTGGCTTATTTTGTATGTTTCCATGTCAACACATCTTGTTGTACCGTCAGGGCTGTTTTGGGGCCCTAAACATTGTTTTTTTGACTCACCACAATCAGATTGTATATGAAGTTAGAGTCTGATGGTGTAATGTGTAGCTCTCTAAAAACCCTTTCCAACGGGCTATCACGTGCCTAAAATAGAGGTCGTATGCAAAAGTCATGACCCTAGGAATTTGAGGTACCAAATTACACCCAATTACCCATAGGGCCCACATGACTTTTGGTGTTTCACCTTCTAGGGTTAGGTTTTTGGATGTCTAGGGTTTTGGAATTCATGAATAATATGAAAAGGGCCTATGGAGACTCGTTGTAATCCATTTTCTGCTCAGACGGATGCATGTAGTAGCCACATCTCTTCTCAGAGATAGCTACCACCATTCGAGCAAGTTTCAGTTCTGTAATTTTACAGTTTCAGCATATTTCATTATTTAATAGAAGATGGTGTTCAGTGAATATTTGTGTTATTCTTCCTATCTCTGTGTTTATTGTATTCATTATGTTAATCGGTTCATTCTGCTCCTAAATTTGGATCACCAAACTCGATCTCCACTCGAGATATCACCAACTTCGCATGAAGGAGGAAAATATTCCTAAAACTACTTGTTTCACTCATGAAGGCCATTACAAGTTCTTGGTGATTCCTTTTGTCCTTTCCAATGCACCTTCCACCTTATAGAGTCTCATGAACAAAATATTTCAACCATTTCTATGTTGTTATGTCCTTGCCATTTTTTATGACATCTTTATCTATAGGGAAACATGTCAATCTCGTGTCACCCATGAGGATCAAGTCTTACAACTACTATTTGATCATGAACTCTTTCTCAAGAGGTCAAAATGTGCCTTTGGTGTCTCTAAAGTGGAATATTTGGGCCATATTATTAGTCATGATGGTGTGTGTATGGATCCAAAGAAAATTGAAGTGATGAAGGAATGGCCTCACCCCAAAACTCCTAAAATTATAGGAGTTTTTCTTGGTCTCACTGGTTATTAAAGAAAGTTTGTAAGGAATTATGGTAATATTACATCTCCCCTCATAGCCTTTCTTAAAAAAAAATGATTTCAGTTGGATTGATGTTGTAGAACAGGCCTTCCAGGACTTGAAGAATGTTATGTGTACAACTCCATTACTCGCTCTTCTTGACTTCACTAATACCTTTGTCTTTGAATGTGATGCCTCAAGTAAAGGCATCATACTAGTACTGATATAAGAGGGATGATGATTCGCTTTTACCATTAAATAACTATGTGAGAGAGGCACTTGGGAAAATCAACTTATGAAAAGGAGATGATGGCTATATTGCATGTTGTGGATATTTGGCATCTATACTCGCTCAGGAAATGTTTCTAGATTAATATTGATCATCACAATTTGGGATACTTATTAACAATAATCGTAACATGTTTCAAACATTTAATTTTGCATTTGTTGAATGTTGTGCAGGGACTAACAATGAGGGTGCTACAAGTTAATGAGAGGGGGGGGGGGATTTTATAAAACTATGAGGGATATAGGGGAAAGAACAAAAAAACATTATTTTCACTTACAGTATAAAAGTCAATATAATGACTCCAAGATCAGGTTATATATAAATTACAACAAGCGTTTCTAAAGCAATGGTCAATGACACTTGTGAAACTTGCAATAACAAAAAAATACAATAACAAAAAGAATAATTTTAAAAGTATTATTGCTAAACATATTTTTCTATAATATGCATATACTAGTCCAAAAAATTATTAAATTAATATTTTTGCTATATTTTCATACAAATAATACTTGATTTTTTTTATTTTGATTTTGTTTTTAAGGAAGATTGATAAAAATTGAAAAGATGAATGAGGTGATATCTTCAACATGTCAGTAGAGATGTCAAAAAAAGTGCACAAGGAGATATTCAAATAAATTAGCATAGTTGCATCATAGGAGGAGCCAAATGTCCAAACAACAATGTGCATCAAACGCATGTTATCATTGATTTATTGATTTTTATGTATAGAGAGTTTAATTATCACATGAAATACTAATTTTCAAAAAAAAAAATGTTGCGGAATATAAAACAAAATGGAACCCATTTAGCACATAACATGGGACAACGAGAATGAAATGGTTGATCACAAAGTTTGTGAGTACTTGCACTTTCCTTACTAATTAAGATTTCATATTTGTTTTGATGTTTATATTTTGATAAATTTACAATTGTCCATGGATGTTTTCTAACAAGTGCTAACATGCAAAGAACAACCATATGAACTTTTGATTGGCATTGGATTAAGTATGGGTTGTGAGTACATGTTGGAGTATTAAGATTTAATTGAACAATTTGTAAGTAGATGTGTTGTTTTACTTTCCTTATTTTATAATTAATGGAACAACAAGAAGCCTTCAATTATATGTATGAGTTGGCATGGCATATAAAACTCATAGGAAACAAAGTATGGAGTGGAGCCAACATAAGATATCTTGAGAGATAGCATGAAGCATGGCTTCAAAAGAGTGCATATTGTTTATGAAACACTTGTTGCTATGGTACTTTTTTTTATTTATGTAGTCATGTATATTATATCATAAATGTAGATATACTCATTATAGTTTAATTCTATGTTTGTAGATAGAACACGAGGAGGTGGGATCCCAAAATCAAGCCAATCATCAAAACATTCAAAATAACTCAAGTACAATACCCCCCACAAGTGATGAAGAAATGAGGCATGCAAGCAACTCGAGTAATGATCATAGTTCAATTAACGAATAATCATCGAAATTGAATGTTACAAGTTGTATATTTTGGAATGTTTGCTTGTGAAAATCAAACATTTTGTTTAATGTGGACATATTGTCCCAATTGGATAAAGAAATGTAGCCAAAATATGTAATAATTGTTTATTGACATTTTGATTACCATAGACCTTTATGTTGTCCCATTTTGTATGACAAATGGTCTCTTATTCATATAAAATAAAATGGATTTAGTATTCTGTTGCATTGTCTAGTGTCATAAAATGTTTTGTTGATGATTAAATGTATTGATGATTTACATTGTTACAATGAATAGAGGTGTAATCAACTAGTATGTTTGTGCATTAATGCAATGATTATATCCAAATGAGATAATTAAAATATAAAAACCAATATTATTACCAAAAATATTTGATTTTCTAATGATTAACTAATTTTTTGTAAAAAAAAAACAAGAAGTTGCATTTACATACCTGCAACATGGAAAAATCCAACTTTGAAACATATCAATGTATTGTCATCATTTAAACTCAAAGGTGTTGTTCATACATATTTATGCACTTGTACATTTTAAGGAGTCTTATGCACCAATCCAAATAACTGTAATAAAGGTATCGGTGCTCCTAACAACAACAATATCACCATTCCCTTTAAGAGTACCATTACCAATGTTATTATTGTTATCATAACCATCACATGATATAATGGTGCACAAGGTAATATATGCACCAATTGTTTTATAGATGTAATAACCACATGTGCCTTCATTATATAAAATACACAATGGGGCGTTAAACCAATATAATATGCACTTTGTGCATATATTACCTTTGGTTGCCCAAAATTTTTAGTTATAGTGAAAATCCATTAAAACCTCTGCTATTAATAATGGAGATTTTAGCAAAGGTGTTTTTGGTAATTTTTCTTAATAGTATAACACTAAAAACCTCCACAAAAACCTTTGCTATAAGGTGTTTTCGTTGGAGTGGAAATTTTCTTGGTAATTTTGGGTGGAGTATTCTCTTTTGAATCAATGAATTCTCCAAGGCTATTTCCAATTTCTTCTAATACAAATATATTCCATAATTCTAGAGGCAACCCATGTAATATTACCTCGATTGTTTAAGTTGTATTTTTTCTAGTTTGCGATTAAAAAACAGAGTCCACCTCCTAAGACTAGAAACATTGAACCCCAAAACCATTTTTCTTGCAAAATTATGTTCACATTATCCCCTAACTAAATGTTAACCATTCTTTTTTTAACATATGGAAATATGGAATATAGTTGAGCATCCCTTCCATACCCTTTTGATCCATCGATACAAAGAATTTTAAGAGAAAATCATACGATAAAAACAACATGTTAATTATTTTTCACTCAACAACAACATGTCCTCCATATTGATGTCTTCACCCATAACCGACTTCACCTTTTGCATTTTAACATGCACACAATTCTTTTTCTTTTTTACAACCTAAACCCTAATTTTTCCTTTTTAAGAGTCCCTTCACTCCTGAGGTCCTCCAATTAACTCATTTAGATTGAGATTATCAAATCCTAATTGTCCATTGAAACTAATCCTACGAACTAGATTCTTCTCCTTCATTTGTACACGGAATAATCTTTGCTCATCTAAGGTTCCATTGAGACCTGCAACCTCCAAGTTGTCAGGATGGCGCAATCTCCCAAACAATTGAATATGTTTGGATGGTTTGGCTCCCTTCACATTGCATGAAGTTTCCTCTAGACTACCTTGTACCCTCATAAAATTTACTCTTTTGATCTCCTATTACTTGAAGACCCTTGACACCATTATCGAATAGTGAGGTTGCTTTTGTACTTCGTGACTTAAGGTTGACTTGAAGTTTGATATGACGTTTAGCCTTAACCCCTCCACAAACAAATATTTATTCAAAAATAAAGTTTGTGAGGTGTCAAAACTTTAGAGAGAACCCCCTTGTTAACAGAAGTAGCACAGAGACTAGGGTTTATGGGAAGTGAAGGTCTTAGGCTTCCTTCGTCTTTGATTTCCATCAAAACTGGCCATAGTCTAGGAACATTAGACTCATGCGAATGGACTAGTAACTCATCCCTTGACCTAAAGTAAGACTTCAAGAGTTCTTCCTCTGAGTAATCCATGAGGTCTCGCTCTTCCATTATGCTTGACCATTTCATCTTGTGTGTCTACACACATGATTAGAATTTGTTCATATATTCTACACTCTTAGTTTCATATAAATGTTAAACCTTTTTATAAAACAAAATTGATAAAATTCCAATAATTTAATATTCACTTAATGGGTTAATTGAACATTAATTATCATTAGAAAGAAAATATCACTTTGCAAATATATCAAATACAAAATGTAATTAGTTTTTTATTTATAATTAGTTCTTTATTGAACACAAAATTATTTAATAATTTATGAAATTTATATTAAATAAATGAGAAATTATAATCATTTTTCATATATTTGTTTTGTCTCACTATTTTATATATGACACAATCTAGTCATAATTAACGCCTTAGAAAAAAAAATCAAATAGTAATGTGAACTCTAAAAAACATTTGAGACAAACTTGTGGAAGTTATGAAAGAGAATATCATTGTCTCAATCATGGACGAAAATAGTCACATTTATGGATGTGCAAATCATTTCAAATTTTGAAACTTTGTGAAATGTAATAGATATTTTTGGGCATTTCAATGGCATCACTTGTGAATGCTTGTATGATCATTGTTTTCATTGTAAATAAAAATATCATGTTGACAACCAAATCTACCATCAATTCAAAAAAGATTAAAAAAGAAAAATCGAAAATGTATTATTTGATGACATTTTGAATTATAATTTAGATAGTTTTTTTTTCTAAAATCTTATAATAAATATTAATTTTGATGTATAAACATATATAAACATGTAATTAATTCTAGTCAATTGAATTGAATTTAAATGATTAGAGAGAAGAAATGTTATTTCATTTATATTCATATATAAACATGTTGTTAGTTTTATAGTCACATTTATGGATGTGCAAATCATTTCAAATTTTGAAACTTTGTGAAATGTAATAGATATTTTTGGGCATTTCAATGACATCACTTGTGAATGCTTGTATGATCATTGTTTTCATTGTAAATAAAAATATCATGTTGATAACCAAATCTACCATCAATTCAAAAAAGATTAAAAAAAAAAAAAACGAAAATGTATTATTTTGATGACATTTTGGATTATAATTTAAATAGTTTTTTTTTTCTAAAATCTTATAATAAATATTAGCTTTGATATATAAACATATATAAAGATGTAATTAGTTCTAGTTAATTGAATTTAATTTAAATTTAAATGATTAGAGAGAAGAAATGTTATTTCATTTATATTCATATATAAACATGTAGTTAGTTCTAGTCAATTGAATTCAATTTAAATTATTAGATAGAAGAAATGTTACTCCATATAATTTCAAATTTTAATTCGATATGTTTTATTTTTCATAAACTAATTACTTTTAAAAATTATAAAAAAATATATCTTTTTTTTTCCACGAGAAAGTTTCTCGGTTATATACAACAGTATACAATGTTTTTACATAGCAGCATTACAATATCCATCCCGGAGACTCAGCAAGGTTTGATCACAAGACCTCCTCCCAACACTTGAAGAAAGGTACACTTGTCTTACCATCTAAGCTATCTCACGGGACTATAAAAAAATATATCTTAACACTTAACACTTGAAAAATAAAATACTTAATTTTAAAATATATAACTAATTCAAAACTAGTGAAATGAAAAGGACTTGCACCATGGAACATTAATAAGATATATATCACCATACATTGATTCCATCTCATTCATTAACCAAACCATGGTTGGAAATGAAATGAAATGAAAGAGACTTGCACCATGCAACATTAATAAAATATATATGACCATAAATTAACTCCAACTCATCCATTAACCATAGTTCAAGGTAGGCTAATTGATGTGAATGTTGTGTTGAGACATGCCGACTCTTTGTTAAGATAATCGAATGCACCAATTTATTTGAATTGATTTATTTTATAATGTCTTCATTATCACTTTCAGTATTTAAGATATAAGCTCCGTGAAGAATTTTTAACAATTATAACCAAAATGAACTTTATATAAATAACCCACTCTTTGTTGTTAATATTTTATTATTTATATTCTAATAGTTATATTAATGTAATTTTTAAAGTTATAATCGAGTTACTTATCAAATTGATATATAAGACTTAAGATTTCCTTATGTATGTATAGGACAAGGAATCTCTTCTATATCATGATTTGATTACTAAAGATTTTCTTTTAAATTTGAACATATGATTTTTCCTTTTAAATTTGAACTTATAATTTTTTAAGAAAAATATATATAAAGAATTTCTTCTATAACATGATTTGATTACTAAAAATTTCCTTTTAAATTTGAACATATGACTTTTCCTTTTAAATTTGAATTTATAATTTAAAAAAAAAAAAACATATATTCTTATCAATTACAGTCCATAAATAAATCATAATACAACACATATATTAATATATTGTTATTTGTTCATTTCCAAATATATTTATCAACCTAAATTTATGATATCAAAATAATATTTATCCATTTCAATTGCTCTCCTTCAAATACAAAATAAAGTTTTCACTAATATCAATTTTATGAACCCTGGATGGGGTGCCCACATGAAATGATGGATGCAGCACAGTCTAGGGCCACATGGCCAGGCCATATGGCAACAGGTGGCAGTCTAATGTCACGTTCACCCTCACACCCTCACTGGCATGCAAATGATCCGTCGTCACATTTCCTCTCACACAGGAACCATGCGGCTCACACGATTCAGAACCTGCAAGTCTTCATGGCACTGCACGACGAGCCCTCCCGGTCACCTCAGTTCCAGCCGGACGTGATATCTTCCCCCTTGTCAACTTCGTTGGCTCATTTCTATCGAAGCGACCTCCTTGGGGCTCATTCCATTCTCCGCTCTGCTCCACGGCTCCGGTGTGAATCCTCCATTGGTGTTTTGGAGCACTCTGGTGCACACCCTCCATTCTAGAGCTTTCTGGTGAGAACCCTCCCCTCCTTCATGCCACGACCCAAGGGCAGACCAAGGCATGGAGCAGCCTGGTACCAAGCCCGGAGAAGGAAATCACCCCCCCTCTATTCAGTTGCGTGAAGCCCCGAGCCCTTCTCGAGTTGTTTCCCCCCACTGTAATTCGGCTTCTCCCCCTTTGTTGGCTCCCATGGATGTTCAACCGCCTGAAAAAGGTTTTCCCCCTCCTCTTACCCATTTAGTCGTCCCTTCTCCTTCTAAACCGGTCGTGGATCCAATTACTGGCCTCTCCCCCCTCTCAAACCCCTACGGTTGTAGGGTCAAATGGTTTGATCTCATGGGAAATTCGACTGGCTATGCACCACCTCCCCCCTCACCCCCTCAGCGTCCCTTCTTTCCACCACCACCCCTTTGTCCCTCCCTAGAAATTTCACATTGCTCCCCTCTCTTGGGCTCCTCTTCATCCTCTCCACTCTCCCACTGCCTTTCTCCTTTTAATAGTAGGGAAGATGAGCGAGTTGAGCTCTTGACCACTCTGAGCATCATCAAAAAGGATCTGGAGGACATAAAAATGGCCATGCGCGAAGTACAGACAAGGGAAGATGACCGGTGGCGCTGAGTGGATAATGTGATGGCGTTTTTGCAAGACCTTCGAAGAGCCATGGCAGAACGAGAGAAAGGGAAAGCAGATGTAGCGCAGGTCTACATCGAGTCATGTCTAGGTCCAGGCTACTAATACATTCCCGTGTTTTTTCTCTCTTATTGTCAATATTTCGGCCCTACGTGGCATAATGGAATTATTGCCTTCATGCACTTGACTTCTGGCCCTGCATGGCCACATAGATAAGTTTATATCTATGGGTTGGACTTCAGACAACGGTGGTTTCCCGAATGGACACCGTTACTTTTTTATTTTGGACACCTGATAGAGGTGGTTTCCCAACAGGGCACCAATGCCAAGTAGTTAGTTAACTTTCAAACACTTGTTTTTTTTTTACCAAGAATCAATACACAATCTAAATTACAATATATATATATATATATATATCAATTTTATGAAAATAATTTTTAAAAAACATTTATAACCAAAGTCAATTTTCATTATATTGTTATTTGTTCATTTCCAAATATGTTTATCAACCTAAATTTATGATATCAAAATAATATTTATCCATTTCAATTACTCTCCTTCAAATACAAAACAAAGCTTTCACTCATATCAATTTTATGAAAAAAAAAAAAAAAAACATTTATAATCAAAGTCAATTTTCATTATATTTAATATTTTGACTTTTTTCAACATATAATAATAACCTATTTTTTAAGGTTATAGTTGAATTAGACATCAAATTGGTATATGAGATTCCTTTATTTGTGGGGTAAGAGACCCATCCATGAAGTGATTTGACTACAAAAGTCTATGAAGATGTATATACCCTACCTTCCCTCATGTGGATTTGAACCTATAACCTCATAAAAGAACACATGTTATTAACCATTAAACCCATACAATCCATAAACTAGTTATAATACAATCTATAAATGAGTAAATTATTATTTATTCATTTTTAAACATATTTCTCACTTAAATTTGTAAATTTATAGTATCAAAACAATATTTAAATTTATTCTTAAGTACTCTCCTTCAAATACATTTACATTATCACCCATATTAATGAACTATTTAACAAAATTCATTGTTGATCTCTATATTTTGAACCACCATTCACTGTTTCTATTTTAAAATATTTTTTATATCTCAATTCATCCCAATATTTCTACTATAACATTCATGACCAACATGTCAACATAGCCACTTGTAAGAATATACATTTTCTTATTATCATTAAAACTTCTAACTGAAAAGGAGTTGGAATTCACAAAAAAAAAATAAAAAAAATTAACCATAATAAAACCTTCCCACGGAAGCAACACATTGCTAAAACAAAGTATCAAAAATTTGAATTAAAACATCTAATACTTTTAGAAACCATGTAAAACAAAGTATCAAATATTTGAATCAAAACATTTAATACTTTTAGAAACTATGTAAATGTACTATGGGAACTTTTGCACTTTCATAAACAATTGCTATCTTTAATTAATTTTTATTAATTTATATAAAGTATAATTTATAATAGAACGCAAGTATATGGTTACATTGTAAAAATGTTGACAAATGTTGTAAGTTTCATCATTTTTATAATTTAAGGATCACTATCATTTGAATTTGAATTTTTTATTTGATTTGGGCATTTACTATAAAGATGCTTGCTTTAACTATGTGCATATGGAACATTTTATTATAAAGATGTTTGAGTTATTTGTGTTTAAATTGTTTGTTATTATCTTCAAGTAAAGAAGGAGACGAGTTTGCTTTAATTGTTTGTTTGTTTGATGATTCTTGTAAGTTGACACACTGCTTTAATTGTTTGTTTGATGATTCTTGTAAGTTGACACATCGCTTGGGGTGTTGTGTTTAGCGAACATTTTTTTGCTCTTGCTGTGTCTGGTATTTTAGGGTTTTGAGAGTCGAGAGGTTTAGACTTTGTGGGCTCTGTGGCTAGGTATGCTAGATGCATTCCAGGCTTTCGATGGAGAAACAAGGGCATAGACCCTTCCAGGCCGAGCGGGCTAGGGTGAGTCAAGAGTATGAGAACGACGGTGGCAGCGGTGGTGGAGGATTCGTGCATGAGTTTCGGTGATGTGAACCTTTTGTGGTGGTAGCGGTTTCTCTTTCTGTGGTTGCAGCGGTTCCTCTGAGACGACGTATAGAAGATGAGTTTCGGGTCTGCTCGGGGTCGTGTTTCGGGTGTGCTCGGGGCCGAGTTTCGAGCCTGTGTCTGCCTGATCAGGTGAGGCTCCTTTGCGATGGAGTTTTTTGCGTTGGAGGTGGATTCAGGGTTTTGTAGCAGTCGGTTTCTTGTTTCCTTTGGGTTTTCTGGACTCTCTTTATCTCTTCTTGGTTTCAAGAGGTTTTGGACCAGAGCTTAGAGGTCCACTGGGGGCATGTGGTGTTTTGAATAACACTTTGAGGTCCTTTTGGGGCGTGCGGTATTGGGTATTCACTTGGAGGTCCTTTGGGGGCATGAGGCTGCTGGTTTAGCTTCTTTTCTGGTTTTTGTTGGGTTTTTGCCATGTTTTGTATCTCATTTTGCAGCCTGCGCGCTGGTTTTATTCTCTGGTGACTTTATGGGGATGTTGGTGATCTGTTTATGAGCATGATATATGGCATAATTCTGCTATGAACATCTGTGGGGTCTAGAAGATGTAAAAAAACTATATTTTCATTAATATAATTAA
>ML776646.1:159933-172846 GCA_009831015.1 Picea engelmannii
TTATTGTGAAACTCATCCAAAGGACCATGCATATGCATATATCATAGTAGGGATTCTTATTCAAATATATAGCATGGAGTTTTCTCATTCAACAATAGAGTCTTTGCAAAGTCTTTGCATAGCAACACGATGGTGAGTGTGTGACCATGGTTAGCCATGAACATGTAAAATCTTCAAAACCCTTGAGATTGAGTGCAAGATCTTTGCCAAGCAATGTATCTATAGACTTGCAACCATGGGTAGTCGGGAAAACTAAGTATCAAACCCCCAATATCAAAATCCATTACATGACCCTTTCTCCTCAACCTTCGATCTTACTTGGAACAAAGTTCACTTGTCGTGGTCAACATGAACTGTTTTTTTTCCAAAGAAAAAATCATCATTTCTATTCAAATATTGAATATAGATTACATAAGTAAAAACACATAAGTAATGCACATTACATTTTTGTCCCTTTGAAAAATAATCCTCGATTATCCCTTTTTTCTTTTTAACCTCATGCCGCCCTCTTGAAGAAAGGTCCACAGTGACTAAATGTAATTCAAATGTCAAGAGGTTAGGATTTGTAGAGGCAACCAATTTCTTATCAGAATCAAATGTGTCTATTTTGTGAAGTCTCTTCATTTCCCTTGGAGGAGCTTCATGTACAACTACCACCCTCGAGGAGGAAAGCCCGATATTCATGTCTTCTTCTCTATCCTCCGATAGAGTACAAGATTTTGTATATTTCACTTTTGGACAAACAATGTTATCCTTCTTTGAATCAGTGGTATGTTGATTGTCATCATCTTGAAGATCGTTATCCTTCATATATGGTTGCTCACATGCTTGCCAAATTTTGGGTTTAGGTTTATGTCCTTTATTACTTTTTAAGTAGGTGCATGCTTGAGGACAAAAATATTGGAGATGCCTTGTTTGTTTTTTTCCAATAGAAAATTCGCTCAATTATATTAGTGAAAATATAATTTTTTTACATCTTCATGACCATACATATGTTCATAGCAAAACTAGTCCATAGACTGTGGTCATAAACATAAACTACTACATCCTCAAAATCCAGAATATCACGAGAACCAACACACGGGCTGTAAAATGTGAAACAAACAAGGATAAAACCCCAAAAAACACTAAAAAATAAATTAAACCAGATGTTGCACACCCCTAAAGGACCTCAAAGTATTTACCGAACACTGCACGCCCCCAACGGACCTGAAAGTGTTAAACAGAACACCGCATGCCCCCAGTGTGGACCTCAAAGATCTGGTCCAATACCTCTTCTAGCCAAGGAGGAAGAGGTCAAGAGGATCTAGAAGAGATGACAAAAACCCACTACAACAAACCTCGAAAGCCTCCACCATCACAAAACATCGACTCTTTATACCGCCGTGCATCTAGAGATGAACCCTCTAACACTAAAAACAAAGGTTGCATAGGAGGAACCTCACCAGAAATCGTTACAGCCATCTTTGGTAGATGCAGGGTGAAACTCAGCCCCGAACAGGAGGCAACCACCGCTACCGATTTTTCCGCCATCCGCAGACCTTGCTCGCCCATGGTCATCGCAGTGCACTGCCACACGCAGAGCCCGCAGGGTGTGACCCTCCGCCACCACCGCAGGACCTCGCTCGCCCTACTCCTGCCTCGTCGTGACACGAAGCCTGCTCACCTCTGATATTGGCCCTCGCCCTCTCCCGTGCTCTCCATGGCAGTCGCCCTCTCCCCCGCCCTCGCCCGCTCTCGCCCAAACCTGGATTCAGGGATGCGGCTAGCAAAACCTAGCCGTAGAGTCTGCCCTCACAGTCGGTGTCGCTCACGCTCACATTCGGTGCTCACTCCTAGCCATGCCAGATGCCTTGTTTGTTGGCAGAGCTAACACTGTAAATTGGTATTATCATAATCTAGAACCTGAACCCATCTAAAAATTTCTTGCTACAAGATTTTGAGAGGCCCTAGCTAATGTCAGTCTAAACACATATTTTGGCATATGTGTAAAAACCTATCTGAATCCATTTTGTATATGTTTTTATGTAACTATCCAAAGTATTGCTAATTTCCTTAAAAATTGATAATTTCAAAAAATGAAGGGGAAAATTTGGATGTGAAACCCAAACTAGCATTTTTTTATGGACATAGTGGTAGGATCGAAAGCATGGGGTAACAAAAATACCACCTAGCCCCAAAACTTGGGGCCTCCTCTAAATTTTTTTGATAACAAATAGGATTGGAAAACTAAACAATAAAGAAACCCTTAGAGCATAGATAAACCTCACAATCATTTATCTAGGTTGAATAAACCCATTGGTAAAAATATAAAGTAGAAAATCATAAATCATCGAATCTACATACTATCAAAGAGGATTTGTAAAATGAAAGTAAGTTTGTGACATTCGACTCAAAGACCTCCAACTTTGGCACCTCTTCAAATTTCTCCACAATATGTGCATTAGACATAAGAGGGTTCAGAGTAGTTAAATTAGAGGTTTTGTTCTTTATCACATTGCTAAAGGAAACATGGTCTAAGGTTGGAAACATTGTTGGGCCCACCACTCCATGTAATCATAATACCAATGGAGGGTTGAATTTATATATATATATATATATATATATATATATATATATATATATATATTTATTGTAGTCAGATAGTGAAGATTGGTCTTCCATTTGTTTACCCTAAAAAATTAAGTGTCGTTGATTCATAGGAATTCCTTGTTAAACATTGGTTTTTGCTTTATATCTTCCAAATAATTGATGAAATTAACCCATAAGAGTAGGGTATTCCTATTAAAAGACTTAATCATAATTTGAAATTTGTCCTTTATAATAGAAGTTTCACCAAACACTTGGCTAGCATGTCTATCTGCAAACACTTGGCATGGAAGCTTTTTGTTAAACACTTGGCATGTAAGCATTTGGTCAAAAACATGGCCTACACCTAATGATATGTTGGGAACCAATTCTAGGAACCTATACAGCTTGTGGGTTTCCCTCAATAAACGTTATCTTCCCACAACACTTCGTGGGTCTTCTCGGTGAGAATATATAGTAGCACAACTTCTCGTTGTGAAATGAGCATCTTCATTACAAAGGAACTCGGTAGCAACAACAAGAACCTCAAAGTAATTGTCCCTCTCAATTGCAAATTTGTTCCTATGCAAATTGCCCATTTGTTCTTCATTGTCACAATTCCTAATGTGTTGTTGTCTGATAAGAACATGGACATGATAGAAGAACTTGGCTAGGACAAGAATTTAAATGCGATGTTCAAAGAAGTTCTCGATTATAAGGGCAATGACAAAATTGAGATTGTTTGGAGGCTTATCTAGATGATCATACTTGAGTATACACTATAGCAAAGCTTATCCTTTGAATATCCAACAAAAAGTTTTCTCACCCAACAACAAAATCTTTGCATAATGACACAACAATGAACATGTGATAATGTGCAACCATAAACAAACAAAATCCTCAAAACTCTTAGAAATGTAGTACAAGATATTTTCAAAGTAACATAGCTACAAGTTTATGACAATAAATAGTCGAAAACACTAAGAATCAAACCCTTAGTATGGAACACCACAGTAAAAACCATTTATCTCAAACCTTCATTTTTACTTATACTACATTTAACTTTTAACTTTTTCATGATGGACATGAACTATTTTTTTTTTTTATCTCTATATATATTTAATATATATATATTTTTTTAATCTCTGTATATATTTAATATTTTTTTATTTATTTTTATATCTGTATATATTTAATAAATTTAAAGTGTATATATTTAATAAATTTAAAGTGGCGATATACCATTTTAAATACATATTATAAGAATGTAAGAACAAGGAGCAAGATTTGTTAAGATAATCAAATGCACCAATTTATTTGAATTGATTTATTTTAAGATATCAGCTCCGTGAAGAAACTTTTAATCGAATGCACCATTAACAAAACGAAACTTTAAGTATTTAAGATATCAGCTTTGTCAAGGATTTTTTAATAATTATAATTAAAAACAATTTTATATAAACAAGGGTTGCATGGTACCTTAGTCCCTGCCAAGTAAATTTGGAAATGGAGATGATCGCTGACACCCTACAATTATTGATGATGATGATTACTGTGAAACATGAACAATATGTTAACTATGGGCTAGTTTCATAGTCTTAAAAGAAATCAATTTGTAAAGATTTTAAACGAAAAAAATTAACACTGATAACTATACCATCAGAAAGATTGGAATTCAAAGAATTCGACATAGACTCACAAGGAATGGAGGAAGACGTGCTGCTCCATGACAATTATTTTATAGATTTGTCATATGTCATATTGACCAGGATCTTTGACCACATTTTTACTTTAATGTGGATGTTGTATAATTTTAGGATTAACCTAAATTTCCTTCCAATTAAGTTAAGCTAGCCAAATGCAAATTGCATTTAAAAAATATTCAATTTTTCTTTTTTAAAATAAATTTTTCAAATTTAATAATATATATTTTTATATAATATTTATTATATTACATAATAAATATAATATAAATAATATATTAGATAATAAATATAATATAAATATAATAATAATAATTAATATATTAGATAGTAAATATAATATAAATATAATAATGCATAATAATAAATACATAGTACAATTTTTTATATTTAGATGTGGTGATTGGTGAAATTCATTGATTATGTAATTAATTCTACATATTGAAAGATGTGAAGGGAGCAATAACACTTCAATTCTATCAACCAATTAGAAATGAGAAACACAAATATTTTTATTATATTCAAAAATATATATTTGTTTCCCTATGTTAAACATTACATTGGATACGCAAATTTATGGTAAAAAACAAATTAATATCACATCAATGTCACATCAAAAACAAACTCATTGCTATAGTCTTATGAGGGACTAATAACCCTTTGTTGTTAATATTTTATTATTTTTATCTTTTTAATATAATAATTATATTAATATAATTTTTAAAGTTATAATAGAGTTATTCATCAATTTGATGTATAAGACTTAAGATTTCTTTGTTTGTGGAACAAGAAATCTTTTCTATACCATGATTTTACTATTAAAGTCTTCCTTTTAAATTTGAACATGTGACTTTTCTTTTTAAATTTGAATCTATAATATTTTTTAAGAAAAAACATATATTCTTATCCATTAAACCTATATAATTTATAAATAAATTACAATACAATCCATATACTAATATAATGTTATTTGTTAATTTCCAAATATGTTTATTAATCTAAATTTATGATATCAAAATAATATTTATCCATTCCAAGTGCTCTTCTTCAAATACAAAACAAGTGTTGCATGGCAACGTAGTCCCTACCGAGTTGGAATGGTAATAAATGCACTGTTATGGCGGAACCGAGGGAGAAATAGAAGCTCGAAGCAGCAGAGACACGTGGGAAGCATCTTGAAGTACAGGTGGTATCTATGCAGAAAATGACTCGTGCCATTGTGTCACACGTCATCCATAAGACATCGGGTTGGTAGATGACCCGGGGAGAATGTCACTGCGGAAGTAAGGCCGAAGCCCCAAAGAACCGGAGTCCCAAAATCTCGAATTAGTTAATCATAATATTATATTAATATGGGGTTAATATGCGAACAAGGATGTCAATCCTACTGCGTTTTTTATAGATGTGATACTCATATTTAAGTTTTTTCCTGGGGCATGTATAGTTCAAATATGGGACTTAGAAAATTTTCGTCGTAATGACTTGAAGCAAAAAAAAAGGATAGTAGTAGTTTATTTTTTTTTTGAAATAAAGGTTCCTAGAAAAAAGGACCAGGAATCACACACATTAAACATTCAAATTTAATAAACACAATTTCCTGACATCTAGCATAGTTGAAGGAAAAAATGTCTGAGCACATAAAAATAAAAGATGATTGATATGCATGAAGAGAACTAATTTAGCATTCTAAAAGAAGCCCACAAGGCATCGTCGAAATTGTTCGCGAATTAGTTTTCTTTGAAATTTATCAAAAAATAATAATGTATGTTACATATTTCTAGAATTGGTTACATATCACTGGAAATTTAAATGCAATTGTCATATAGATTGGGATTGGGGCTCCCGCGGACCATAAAATAAATAAGTACAAGAAATAGGAATGTAGAAAGAAGAAGTGGGTGACGGTGGAGAGGAAGACCTGAAAAGAAGAAATTGGAAGTTATCAGTCTTTCGTTAGAGATTTCTATTTAAAGAGATGGAATAACTGGATTGATAAAGAAAGCAAGATGTGATAAGTATAAACTTACTATGATGGTATCTATTTATCCCTTTGCTATTTGCTTGTTCATGCCTTTTTATTGCTCTCATCGACGGCCACTGGAATCGTGCCAACCGGTTGTTTCCCTTCGTCAGTGAGTTTGTCGATTCTCCTTTGGAGCCATTCTTCAATGTAGCTTCTCATGGGGGGCACATTGATTTCAACCCGAATTTCTATGTTGAAAATCTCATTTTCTAATTTCCTTATATTGATAGAAATACTATGCAGAGCCTGTTCAATTTTTTCATTGTGTGCCAAACAGTCCACTAGCCAGTTCTCCACGTCATCTTGACCATATTCAAGGATGTTGTAAAACTTTTCTAAAGACAACCCCTTTAAAATATCAACGTGTTCATCAAAGGCTTGCTTGGTTAAGGACAAGGAGTTGAGGATTAAGTTTGGGTCTTGAACCTCGTTGGTACTTCCGACTAAGTCTATTTCGGTCAGGTTTCTGAATAATTCTTCTTTCTCTAATATGGCTTGTTCACATGATTCGACAATGAGATGTAGGTTCTTAACTTTCTCTTTCCAGCATGTTTTTAATTGTTTGATCCAGTTTGGGGAAGGGAGATCTTCTTGTCTTCTTTTCATATCTGAGATGTTGATGACATGGTTTCCAAAAGGGATCATCGTCTCTATATAGAAACGTTCTTCATTTTTTAAATCCACCTGCAAATGTTCATGCCAAGCATGTGCCCTCGTTCGAAAGGAAGCTATATTTTGTCATGTTTCCCAAGCTTCAATAATTAGCTCCATTCTTTTCTTGATATTCTTCTCCACATAGCCTCTACATGATGTGAGGAGGCTGGAGGATCCTTCTAACTTGGTTGCAGGGGTGGCAACCACGGTTTTTTCTAAAGGATTGGCAAACAATGGGGTAGGAATCAAAGCCTCCTCCAATTCCTTGATTCGATCATTCAATATAGCATTCTCCACTTCAATTCCTCTAATGGAATCATCAAGAGCATTTGCGGTTACTCGATGAAATAAAGAGATTTGGGATGGCTGCATGTTCCTAAGGTTAATCTCTGAACGAGATTTCCCTTTCTTATTTGTTACATCTCTCTTTTCAATAATTAAATTTTTAGATTGGTTGTCAAAAACAACGCTTTGGAATACAAAGGATTCATCTTCCTCAAAAATGTCGGTCTTAGCTATTTCCATTTTGGAACTATGGTGTATCGCGTCCGTGGGCTGATCAACTTTGCGGAACACGTCATCCACAACAATCTCAAGTTGCATGTTGTCACTGTCAATTTCGGGCTCTTATGCCTGCCCTACAACGTTTTTTCTCTTCTTCGTCACGGGAAGCTTGTGAGAACTATCAATTTTTCCATGAGGAGGGTTCTTATCTCCTCCTCCATTTGAAGATTTTTGGGTTGCTTTCTTATTGGGGTGGGTTGTTGAAGCGATGCTCTGTGATGTTGTGCTCTTGGGAGTGTTGGTTGGGGACTGGACACTCTTCTCACCGGAGCCTTTTCCCTGTTGTTTGTACAATTCAGTTGTGATTTGCAATGTCTCTACATCGCCATCGTCAAGAGCATGAGTGTTGTGTTCATTGTCCTTGTCTTCGTTCAGGCGTGAATGGATAAAAGAGCTGTTAAAGCCAACTGCTAGTAAATGTTCTCGAAAAATCCCATTAGGGTCAAACCCTCTTAGCCTTTCGACATATCTTAGGTTCAAGTTATTGAAATGGCCTGTGAATTCATCAATCTTGTTGATGCTCCTGAACATGAAGTCCTCAAATTTCAAAGGCAAAGGAATGAACTATTTTTTTCTCTTTCCATGGGAAAAATACAACCAGTAGTTGTATTGCCTTGTTATTTATGTAACAAACATCTTTTCTGTGATGTGACATGGAAGGAAAGTAGGGTTTTCCTTGGAGCCAAAAATCATTATCACACTGTAAGTTTCCATTTGTTCGAGTGTCCCCTTCCTATCCAAAAACTTGGTTGCCTCGCCAGACATTCGGGGAGCATCCTTTCCTAACAATAAATCTTTGACAACTAAGACAAAGTCATTAAAAATCTCATAAAAACAATGGAAGGCCTTGTGCCTCCATAAGGCATGGTACCAGAACGTTACTGGGTCGAATTCATAGTTTATCTTCTTGGACAAAGACAGTTTTGGAAACGAACAACAATGTGCTATTGTGAAAAAAAAGTAGGATGACATATAAAATTTATTCTCTTCTTTGAATCGTGACAATTGGGAACATATTTCAATGGAAATTAGCTTCCCCCAATCAAAAATGGATTGTTCCTTGACTGTGAAATAAAAAATATAAAGAACCATGTGGGAAATGCTTGTCGTGGATTCATGTCTCGTTATTCTTGTAAACAACCAGGCAATTTCCTAGAATTTTCTAAAGGAACTGACCTGCAACTTTGTGATATCTTCAGGAACTGTTGTCGAGTCTTCCAGGAACTCGGGTAAGAGGTCCAACCCATTATCATGTTTTTCTAGGAACTGCTTGCAGTCTTGTCCTCTGAAGGTCAATGTTAGCTCCGGCAATATTAACATCTTGCGGAAGACCTGAGGTGACAAAGAAACAGGAGAATGGTCGCATATTGGAATAATTATTTGGCTTGAAATATATTTTTCAGCGCACTAAGAGACCACCTCCTTACAGTCAAAAACCTCAGGGACGCAGCTTGCACGAGCGATTCCAGAGGTCCAAATCACTTCGTTCTGGGCAGAACGGGATGAATAGTAAGAGTATGCCTTGGACCACTGGAATTTTTGGTCCTCACGCCCGAAGATATTCACTTTATCTCCACATAACTGTTGTCAAGCTGCTACCATCAGTTTATGAGAACGTTCATTTTCTCTAGACGATGTTTGAAATGAAGAGTTGGAAGGGATAATATAACCCTCTGCAAATATTGGTCCAATGCGTATAAATGGGAGATCTCCTCGAGCCTTTCGCTCATTAATGACAATCTCGATGGTTGTTTCATGATGTGTTGTTAGCATTAAAGACTAGTAATTGCATACTTAGAAGTGCGAAGATGGAGGGTACGACAAAGAGCAATTAAGGATTGGAGATTTCGTGAATGCGAAGACCCGCGAAAGACATTCCATGTTGTTTGAGATGAACAATCTGAAAGGATAATATAACTCTCCGTAGATCTTGGTTTAATGCGTATTAATGGGATATCTCCTCGAGCATTTCGCTCATTAATGACAATGTTGACGGTTCCTGCATGACGACCTGTTAACATCAAAGCTTACTAATTGCATATCTAGAAAGAAGTACGAAGATCGCGGGGATAGGAAAGAGAAATTAAGGAATGGATAATTATTGAAAGCAGTTGATCGGGCTTCAAAATAGGGTTACAAGGTATAACCATGAGAGGTGAGGGCCCAATGGTCAAATTGTATGTCTCGGAAGTTTTGAGTGCAAAACGCATAACACGGAAGAGGGCATGATGGGACAGTCCAGAGATCAATTTGTATATCGCAGAACTCCGGGCACTATTTGCAGGCCACATAACATTAGAAGCACAATCGTGAGACCGCATGTTTGGGAACCTGCAATCGAAAAAGTTTCTAAGTATGGAATAGGGAAATGGTAGGCCAAACTCGTTTTCGCTAATATATTGAAATTTGTAATAGACATCCCATTACCTGGCAAGATCTTTTCTGCATGTTTCTGGGCAAGTTGTGTAGCGATATTCAATGTGATTATCTCGTCGAGCCTTTTCCTTCTTAATGACGGTCTGTATGGTTGTTTCACGATGAATTGTTAGCATTAAACCTTGGTCATTGCATACTTTGAAAGAAGTATGAAGGTGGCGAGACAAGAAACAATGACTAGGAATTGGAGATTTCGTGAACCCGCTAACCCGAGAATCTGTGAAAGAGATTCCATGAAATGGACAAGTATGGAAAGCGGTCGGACTGGCTTCAAACTAGGGTGACAAGGGTTCCCCAAGAGACGTGACGCCCCAACGGTCAAATTGTATGTCTCGAAAATTTTGAGTGCAAAATGTGTAACATGGAAGAGGGGATGATGTGGGAGTCCGAAAGTCAATTTGTATATCGCAGAAGTGTGGGAGATCTCCTCGAGCCTTTCGCTCATTAATGGAAATCTTTACGGTTCCTGCATGACGAACTATTAGCATTAAAGCTTAGTAATTTCATATCCATAAATAAGTACGAAGGTGGCGGGGATAGGGAACAACAATTAAGGAATGGCTAATTATCGAAAGTGGTCGGTCGTGCTTCAAAATAGGGTTACAAGATATAACCATCAGAGGTGAGGGCCCAAGGGTCAAATTGTATTTCTTGGAAGTGTTGACCGCAAAATGTGTAACAAGAAAGAGGGCATGATGGGGAATTTCTGTGGACAAATTGTATATCACAGAACTCCGGGTACTGTTTGCAAGTCGCAGAACATTGGAAACACAATCTTGAGCCCTCCAATTCGGGAACCCGCAATCGAAAAGGTGTCTAAGTATGGAATAGGTAAACGGTAGAACGGACTCGATACATAGTGGTTGCAGCATATTCAACCATGTAAATGTACCATATCATGAACATACAACCAACTTGTGGCTAAGTATTGAAAGGAACGACGTATGATCGGGCTCATGATGGGGTATTCCAATAGACAAATTGTATATCGCGGAACTTCAGGTACTGTTTTCAAGTCGCGAAACATTGGAAACACAATCTTGAGTCTGTCAGTCTAGGAATCCACAATCAAAAAAGTGTCTAGGTATGGAATAGAGAAATGGTAGGCCGAACTCGTTTTCGCTAATATATTGAAATTTGTAATAGATATCCCATTACCTGGCAAGATATTTTCTGCATGTTTCTGGACAAGTTATGTAGGGATAGTCAGTGTGACTGTCTCCTCGAGCCTTTTTCTTATTAATGATGATATTTACGGCTATTTCATGATGAACTATTAGCATTAAACCTTTGTTGTTGCATATTTGGAAAGAAGTACGAAGGCGGCGGGCATAGGAAATAGTGACTAGGAATTGGAGATTTTGTGAACTCGCCAACTCGAGGATCCAAGATAGGGTGACAAGGGTTCCCCAAAAGATGTGAGGCCCTGACAATCAAATTGTATAGCTCAGAACTTTTGAATGCATAATCTGTAACACGGAAGAGGGGACGATGTGGGAGTTCGGCAATCAATTTTTAATATCGCAGAGGTCTGGGTGTTGTTTGTAGGTCACAGAACATTGGAAGTGCAATCTAGAGGTGGGAATAATTAATGTGCATTGGGAAGGGCATGAATGTGGCGGGGATGGAAGGGAGTGATAAATGCTTTGAAACTTTTTGTGAACCCGGGTAGAGTGAAGCTTGCAAGTTGGAGGAGCCCAGGGTGGAATTGTAGATCATAGAATTTTTGGGTGCAATATGTATATCACAGAACACATGGAAAATTTTGGGTAAGTGTGGAAAGGAACAGAGGTCGTTCGGAGTACCGTAAATGGAAGTTTAATGTGTGTTTATGGGAGATGTCCTCAAGGTTTTTGCTTGTTAATGCCAATTGTTTCATTCCAGTGTGTTGAGTTGTCACTAGTAAAACCATAATTAATGTGCATTAGGAAGGGCGTGAAGGTAGTGGGGATGGAAGGAAATGATAGATGCTTTGAAACTTTTCTGAACCTGAGTAGAGTGAATCTTGCGAATTCGAGTTGTCCAGGGTGGAATTGTAGATCATGGAAGTTTTGAGTGCAAGATGTATTTCACAGAACAATCGACAAGAGAGTTCGATAGCGCCAACGTCGGAAACTGTGGCCATAAAATTGGCTAAGTATGGAAAGGAACGATGGTCGGTCAGACTCGCGATGTGAATATATAGATGGATATGAAGATATGTCAGTCTGTCAACCTGGGAACCCTCGGTCATAGAAAGGCGACTATGTATATAACTAGAAATGGATAATAGAGGGGAACAAGAAAAGGGAAAAAGGGGTAAGTATCTCACAGAACAACATCTATTGTTCGTTTATTAATGCCAATATTTTCGAACCCCTGATGAGTTCTCACTAGTAAAATCATAAATTGCAGATCACGTAAGTTTTTGGGTGCAAGATGTATATGACGGAATAGGGGGCATAAGTGTTCGATAGCGCTAACCCGGTGGTCAGATAATTGGCTAAGTATTGAAAGGGACGACGATCGGTTGGGTTTATGATGTGAAGATATAGATGAAGATGAGCATATTCCAATCCGCCAACTCAGGAAGCCATGATCATAGAAATGCGACTAAGTATAGAACCAGAAAGGGATAATATAGGGGAAGAAGACAAGGGAAAAACAGGTAAGTATAGAGGAGGGAAAACAAAGGGAGAAATGAACATTTAGTCTCAGCTATGTAATATACTTGGGGGTCGAAAAAGACAACTTCAAGTTTAAAGAGAATTTGTTTATATTTATTCCAGTAGTATTCATATTAATATATCTTAACAGATTATTTGTGGTCCAAATGTAAAGCATCTTCCAATTTGTAGGGTATTTTTCGGCTCGCAAATTTCGTTCAAACTCATAAGAAATAGAATATATATATATATATATATATATATATATATATATATATATATATATATATATATATATATATATATATATATATATATAT
>ML776646.1:173021-197593 GCA_009831015.1 Picea engelmannii
AAACACCATACAAAAACCTCAAATATTTTATATTCGGATAAACTGGGTTACAAAATACAGCTGAGATTATTTCCCAAAATAGTTGTCTTGAAATAGTTCAGCACATGTTCTCTAAAATTTAAATGTGTTTGCAATAATGACTGTGATTGGGGCTCTTGCGGACAAAAAAAACAAATATGTACAAGAACCAAGCCTGTAGACAGTCTTTTATAGATTTCAACTTGATCATCAAATTCTTACCTAGTTAAAAACAATGAGTTGAATATCAATTTCGGGTCTTGGAATTCATGGGTGCTTCCAGCTAAATCTATCCCAACTTCTTGAATAGTTTGTCTCTTGTAGATATGGCCTGCCTGCATTAGCTTTTTATTCAACATTCCATACTTTGCTAAGTGTTAATTTCCCTCTATCATCGAAAACTTGGGGTTTAAGGTGCCTTCCTTGTAATGTTCTTGGTCATCCACATCTGAGACAACTTAGAGATGTGATCTAGGCCCAATTCAAAGAGGAGGGAGTGGTTTTATGTGACGCCAGCTTTAGGGAAAAAAAATTATGTTAGCCAACAGAAGCTGAGACAAAAAATTCAAGTATATTGCGACTGGTATTCTCCCTGTATTCAATCGTTTGTTTGGTTGAAAGGCCTGCCTGAAGATTTGTATGTTGAATTTCTTTGTTTTCATACTATAAATTGGATGGGATGTTCAAGTCACCTGCAAAATGATCCTCTGTTGAAGTATATAGCTTCTTCCAGCAACACAGATTTGGCAAGTGTATCAAATGTTGTAGATCACACCAGAATATATCTTTCGTCATAGGAGTGGCAGACATCTTGGCTCACAAAATGGTCTGGAATATTCAGAAGTGACGCCAAATATTACTCCATGTCTGAATATACTCATAAGGAAATTATAAATTTGGATCCTCGCGAAGGTGAGAAAATGTATGAGTGGTTGAATCAACATTCTAAAATTACATAACCTTCTATCTCAAAGTTGTAACAGACTTGACAGACAACCAACTTCTATCTCAAAGTTTGTTGAGCAACCTCTGGATGTAGTAACATACTCGACATACAATCAACTTTTGATCACTACTGGTACCAATGTCAAGTGAAACAAGTCGTGACCCGAGGCTCTAGGTAGCTTTAGCTTCAGGCATCCACACTGGTGGTGACTCCAGGCTCCAGATAGCTTTAGCTTCGAACATTGACATTGGCGGTGGCAATGGGAAAAGTTACAATGACTGTAGGGCGGTAATGCGATGAACAAGCAGGCATGTCATTCTCAAAGCACTTAGATTGCAGCATTGTCAAACGTGCAAAGAGCATCGACTTCAGTGTTGCTTTGTCACGACAATTACAATGTTGTTGTGAGTCCAGAAATATTTGGAGGTTGGGTGTCATGTGCGATGATGACCTCGACATTAGGTACATGTCAAACATTTATTATCTGGCATTGCAGTGTTAATGCAATTGCCATAGTTGACGACAGGTCAATTGCATTGGCACAAGCAATATTAATTATATAATTAATTAACATCCTTGAAGAACGTGAATCCCAAACAATGCCTAAAACTTTTTGAATAGTCATGTGTTAAAAAAATACATTATTTTATATTTAAAAAAACAAGAAATTGTATTTTCTATATCTAACATTAGGTTGCACACAAACTTTTTTAAGTTAACCGAAATTAATATATAGTCAACTCAGATCCCCGGAAGCGATCAAATTCCCTAGATATAGTTTATTTCCATCATGTTGGTTGGGATAGAAGGATCCACCACCAGGACAAAGAAAGAACTTAGCAATAAAAGCACATGTGCAAATGCAAGATGTGGATGGAAGCACTCTATGACCAGGAAGGAACTATGTGCTTATCGAACTGTGATCCTGCTGAATAACTCAAGAGATGCTTGCGGTGAGGCCATGGAGATTTATTTGAACCAGACAAGTCAATACTTCAAGCATCGAGCAATTTCCATTTTTTTTCAAATATTGGATCTACTGCAATAGAAGAAATCCATTCTCCTTATTCAAAGCACGAGAAATAGCAGGAAGATTGAAATTTGGTGGAAACAACTCTGGAATATATACTACATCAAGGGATCTTCTAAAGAATGAAACAAAATGATTACATGAAGGTGGTATTAAAAGGTGATCTTCAAAAACCAAATCATTACCTAAATACGGAAAAATTCTTACATAAGATGGTAGTATAAAGTAATCTTCATAAAGTGTTGCAAAGTCCATAGTCCAAAATTCCTTCCCAATAACTTTTCCCACTTACTTTTCGATGCAGGCATCAGAAAATTTTGAGAGCCTTTTTCTCTGTCTATATACCTACCTTCAACTACCAAGACAATAATCTTGCAAAGAGCGGTAAGCTCTTCAACCCAGATGCAATTATATGCATAGGAATAGTGAAAAAAATGTGCAATGGTGATATAAAGTTGATTGTATGTGGAGTCTGTTACTACATCCAGAGGTTGGCCAATAAAATTTGACAAAGAAGTTGACTTTCTTTCAAGTCTGTTACCACACCCATAAGTCGCTCAACAAACTTTGACATAGAAACTTCTATAATTTTAGGATGTTGATTCAACCACCCATACAGTTTCTCACATTCGTGAAGATCCAAATTTATAATTTCCTTCTAAGTAAATTCGCGCATGGAGTAATATTTGGCCTCACTTCCGAATATTCCAGACCATTTTGTAAGCCACGATATGTGACTCCTCTGACAAAAGATAAATTCTTGTGTGGTATGCAGGATTTGATACACTTGCCAAATTTGTGTTGTTGGAAGAAGCTATATACTTCAACAAAGGAGCTTTTTGCAGGTGACTTGAAAGTTCCTTTCAATTTCCAGTAACAAAACAAAGAAGTTCAACATACAAATCTTCAAGGAGGCCTTTCAACCAACCAAAGGATCGAATACAAGGAGAATACCAATCATAAGATACTTGAATTTTTTGTGTCCGAGTTTCTGTTGGCTAATAGATTTTTTTTCGCTGAAAGATGATGTCACATAAAACCATTCCCTCATCTTTCAATTGGGCCTGAATGGCATCTCTAAGTTGTCTCACATGTGGATGACCATGAACATTACAAGGAAGGCACCTTAAAGCCCAAGTTTTCGATGATAGAGGGAAATGGGAATAAGTATTTAAAATGAACATTGGAGGATGATAATATAATATTTTGTAAATCTTGGTTTAATGTGTTTTAATGGGAGATGTCCTCGACCTTTTCGGCTATCAATTCCAATCTTTTCGAATATGTGTGGTGAGTTGTCACTAATAACATATGGGTTAACATTTCCATATGCAAGCATATTCTCAAATATGACAACCTATAATATATGCACAATATTAAAGAGGAACATGATGTCAACACCTTTGTGGATGACACCTTTGTGGATGACAGTGGGGTAGCATAATATTGCACTCTTTCTATGATGATGCCTTAAAAAAACTAAAATAACCAACAATTTTTGCCAATTCAAGATGGACACAAAAAAATCATCAGATCCCATAATATGCGCTCGCTAATGTGTTTTAATGGGAGATGTCCTTGAGCTTTCCGCTTATTAATGCCAATATTTTCAAACTTGTCTGGTGAGTTGTCACTAGTAAAATAATAATTAATGTGCATTGGGAAGGGTGGAACGTGGTGGGGATGGAGGGGAGCGAAAAATGCTTTCAAACTTTTGTGAACCCATGAACTTTGAAGACTCAACCAAGTATGGAAAGGAGGGTCGGTCAGATGGAGTCATCATAGGTAGAGTTAGGCTTGCGAGTTCGAGGATCCCTGGGTCAAATTGTATATAACTGAAGTTTTGGGTGCAAGATGTATACCCTGAACACGGAGCACCAGAGTTCAATAGCGCCTATCTGCAAACCCGCGATCATAAAATTGGCTAAGTATGCAAAAAAACGGTGGTTGGTCAGACTTGTGATGTGAAGATATAGATGGAGATGAGAATTTTTCAGTTTGCCACCCGGGGAACCCATGAGCATAGAAACGCAACTAAGTATAGAACCGAAAATGGATAATAGAGGGGAAGAAGAAAAGGGAAAAATAGGTAAGTATAGAAGAGGAAAAAGAAAGGGAGATAAGAAATTTATCCCTCACACAAAAACACTTAGTCTCACAATTATGAAGCTATAGAAACACATTAACTATGGGAAAAACATTCTCAGATATGAAATATAGTTGGATCTCGGCAAACTCTGGTTTAATTCCAAAGAGATGTTGTTTATATCTATTTCAAAATTTTTCATATTATTTTATATTAATAGTATTTTTGGTGGCCCAACTGTAAAACCATGTTCCAATCTTGCGTTTCTCAAGTGGAGATGTGTTTTTGGAGACACATTTCCTTGAACCACAGTCTAGGGGTAGGGAAAGTGCAACGTCGACTGTTTTTTGAGCAGAGATTTGTTGAAGATTATGCAATGTATTTCCAAGTGCACATATCATTTCTAAGTGCATAGTATCAATATGATTTCTTTCATGTTATTTGTATATTCTTCTGAATGCACTTGCCATAGATTTGTCAACCTTTTCCATGTCACTATGGTTGCGATAGAGGTGGGATCTCTGGAAAACAATGACCTTCAAGAACAACACCAAGACAACATCACACTCATGTTTCTCTAGTCGTATTAGTCACAAGCGAAAATGTTCTGCAAGAGGATTTTGGCTCAGGCATTCCCAGTATTGAAAATTCTTACTTGCAAACTGGAAATAGAAAACAACAACCAATGAACATGAATGAAACCACGACACTGAGACTCACCGGTGAATGGGAAAGGACATAAGTGTAGTCCCTGGTCTGCAAACTGCAACAACATGTCCAACTGCAGATGCATAACCTCAACCTTGCAAAGCTTAAGCAAACAAGAGAAAACAACAAACAACAAACTAGTGAACAAGTACCAAGAGGCCCGACTGCAGCTGTAGGACCTCAACTCTACAAAGTTGAATTAAACAACAACAAGCAACATCTAGCAAACCAACGAGCAAGCATTAACCAGTCAACCAGAAATGTTGGTGAAGAACAATATTGCCCAAATTCACTGTAGACAAGATTGTATAAAAAAATCGAAGGAAAATATATTGTAAAACGCATGCTAAGAAAACATTTCAGGTTGTGAGGTCTGTTAGGTAAACATTTAAGGCTGTGAGGACCATGCAAAGGCCTCCCACTGTGTAAATATTTAAGAAAGTTGCAGTTTGCATGGTTGGCATTCTGGATCCGCAATTGGAACTGCACTTTTTTCGTTCCCCATTCACGGGTAAGTTTCACTACCATGGTTTCATCCCTATTCGTTGTTGTTTTTTTTCTAGTTTGCAATTAAGAATTTTCAATACTGGGAGTGATCAAAATCCTCTTGCGGAACATATTTGTATGTGACTACTACGACCAGAGAAACAAGATTGTAATGTTGTCTTCATCTTGTTCCTGAACACCAATGTTCGACACATAACCCACCTCCATCACACCCACAGTGACATATAAAAAAGGAAATTGAATTTCCTCCTCACATACAAAGATGTTCTACAAGAGTATTTTGACTCAGGCATCTCTAGTATTGAAAATTTTCACTTGAAAACTGGAAATAGAAAACAACAAACAACTAATACGAAGGTAAACATGGCAATGAAACCCACCCGTCAATGGGGAACGATAGAAGCACAGTTCCAATCGCAGTTGCAGAATCCCAAGCGCACAAACCGCAACAAGAGCAACAAGAAAACAAGAGAAACAACAATAGGCAAACAAGAAACCAATGAACAAGAAACAAGCAAGCATCAACTAGTGAACCAGTAATGTCATTGAAGAACAATATTGCCCATATTCACTGCAGACAACATTTTATAAAACAAAAACAAACAAAAAATGGACGAAAATGTATTGTAATAGGCCTGTTAAGTAATGCAGGAATGAAACCACGGCATTGAGACCCACCGGTGAATGGGGAAGGACAAAAGCGCAACCCCTGGCCTACAAACTGCAACAACAGGTCCAACTGTGGATGCAGGACCCCAATCTTGCAAAGTTGAAGAAAACAAGAGAAAGCAACAAACAAAAAACTAGTGAACAAGTACCAAAAGGCCCAATTGCAGTTGCAGGACCTCAACTCTGTAAAGTTGAATCAAACAACAATAAGAAGCATCCAGTGAACCAATGATCAAGCATCAACCAGGAATGTCGGTGAACAACAATACTGTCCAAATTCATTGCAAACAAGATGGTATCAAAAAATCGGAGGAAAATGTATTGTAACACACCTGTTAAGCAAAAATTTCAGGTTGGGATGCCTGTCAGGTAAACATTTAAGGATGTGAGGACCGTCCAAAGGCCTCCCACTATGTAAACATTCAATAAATTTATAGTTTGCATGGTTGGCATTTTGCATCTGCAATTCGAACCGCGCTTCTATCGTTCCCCATTCACAGGTAAGTTTCAGTGCCATGGTTGCATCCCTATTCGTTGTTTTTTTTTTTCCCAGTTTGCAAGTGAGAATTTTCATTACTGGGAGCGATCAAAATCCTCTTGCAGACCATATTTGTATGTGACTACTATGACCAGAGAAGCGGGATTGTAATGTTGTCTTGGTCTCGTTCCTGAACGCCAATGCTCGACACAGAACCCACCTCCATCGCAGCTGCAGTGACATATAAAAAAGGAAATCGTATTTTCTCCTCACATACAAAGATGTTCTGCAAGAGGATTTTGACTCGGGCATCTCCAATATTGAAAATTTTCACTTGCAAACTGGAAATAGTAAACAACAAACAACAAATAGGAAGGTAAACATGGCACTGAAACCCACCCGTCAATGGGGAGTGACAAAAACACAGTTCCAATCGCGGTTGTAGAATCCAAAGCATGCAAACTGCAACAAGACCAATAGGCAAACAAGAGCAACAACAACAGGCAAACAAGAAACCAGTGAACAAGCAACAAGCAAGCACCAAATAGTGAACCAGTAATGTCATTGAAGAACCATATTGTCCATATTCACTGCAGACAACATTGTATAAAAAAAATCGGAAGAAAATGTATTGTAATGGGCCTGTTAAGTAAACATTTAAGGTTGTGAGGCTTGTTAGGTAAACATTTAAGTCTGTCAGGACCACCAAAGGGGCTTGTGCCGAGTAAACATTTAAGAAAGAATGTAGTGTGGAAAGTCTTTTACGTACACAAAATAATTATTATATGATTTTATAATAATATAAAATAAAATAATAACAATAAAAAATAGTAATAATAATAACAATAGTTCGAACAATAGAGACTATGCAAAAAAAAAATAGTCAAAGGACAAACTAATATGAAGTCAACTAATAAAAAAACTAACTCTCGATGCTCAAAACTTTGGATATCTAAACATTTTAATAAAAATAGTAAAAAATCAGAAAGATCGTAAATGATCAAAAACTTTGGATATGCTAACATATAAAACATTGGGAATAGCGAAGCTGGCAATAAGACCTCCAATCTGTTATCCAATCAGATAATGACATATATGGTATTTTTTTATTATATACAAATCAATGTTTTTAGTTCTCTAGTTCCAACAATAGAGATTATGCAAATATTTTTACTCAAAGGACAAACTAATATGAAGTCAATGAATTATCGATCATTATAGTCCCTCTACGCCTTCGGTGGGGACTAATAAGGATTTTGAGTATTTAAGATTTCAGTTCTATGAAGATAATTTTTAAAGAAATATTATAACCAAAGTCAATTTTTATTATATTTAATATTTTTACTTTTTCAACAACATAATAATAATAATCTATTTTTTAAGGTTATAGTTGAACTAGACATCAAATTGGTATATGAGGGTGAGGGTGGGGGAATAATAGAGAAAACATAACATAATATGTTTTCTCTATTATTCCCCCACCCTCACCCCCATAATTTAATAGAGAAAACATAATATTTTTTCTCTATTATTCCCCCACCCTCACTCCCATAATTTAATAGAGAAAACATAATATGTTTTCTCTATTATTCCCTCACCCTCATAATTGGTATATGAGACCCCCTTATTTGTGGGATAATAAACCCCTCCATGAAGTGATTTGACTACAAAATTCTATGGAGGTGTACATACCCTACCCTCCTCTGGATTTGAACCTATAACCGCATAAGGGGAAACACATGTTATTAACCATTAAACTCATACAATCCATAAACTAGTCGTAATACAATCTATAAATAAGTATATTATTATTTGTTCATTTTCAAACATGTTTCTCAACCTAAATGGTTCATTAATATGCATGATAGCCTGAATGTATTTGAAGGAGAGCACTTAAGAATGGATTCAAATATTGTTTTGATACTACAAATTTAGGTCGAGAAACATGTTTGAAAATGAGCAAATAATAATATACTTATTTATAGATTGTATTATGACTAGTTTATGGATTGTATGAGTACATACCCTACCCTCCTCTGGATTTGAACCTAAGTTTAATGGTTAATAACATGTGTTCTCCCTTATGCGGTTATAGGTTCAAATCTAGAGGACGGTAGGGTATATACTCATACAATTCATAAACTAATCATAATACAATCTATAAATAAGTATATTATTATTTGCTCATTTTCAAACATGTTTCTCGACCTAAATTTGTAGTATCAAAACAATATTTAAATCCATTCTTAAGTGCTCTCCTTCAAATACATTTATGCTATCATACATATTAATGAACCATTTAACAAAATTCATTTTTGTCTCTATATTTTGACCCACCATTCACATGTTTCTTCTATTTTAGAAATTTTAAGTCTCAATCCACCCAAATATTTCTACTATAACATTTATAACCAACATGTCAGCATAGCCTCTTGTAAAAAAAATATGTTTTTTCTAATCATCATTAAGACTTCTAACTTAAATCTTTTCAACGTTGAAATTCACAAAAAAATTAACCATAAGAAAACCTTCCCAAGGAAGCAACACATTGCTAAAACAAAGTATCAAATATTTGAATTAAAACATTTAATAGTGTTAGAAACAATGTAAAACAAAGTATCAAAGATTTGAATCAAAACATTTAATGCTTTTAGAAACTATGTAAATGTATGATGGGAGCTTTTGCACTTTCAAAAACAATGGTTAGCTTTAATTAATATTTATTTAGAAATTATGTAAATTAATATTTATTTAAAAATTATGTAAATAAATATTTATTTAGAAACTATGTAAATGTATTATGGGAGCTTTGCACTTTCAAAAACCATTGTTAATTTTAATTAATATTTATTAAAAGTTGGATTTGAGAAATAACTGCACTTTCAAAACCCATTGTTAATTTTAATTAATATTTATTAATTTATATAAAATATAATTTATAATAAAACACTTTCAAAATTCATTATTAATTTTAATTAATATTTATTAATTTATATAAAATATAATTTATAATACAACACAAGCATATGGCTAGATTATAGAAATGTTAATAAATGTTTTAAGTTCCATATTTTTATAATTTTTTATTTTTTATTTTTTGAATTTTTATTTGATTTGGCCATTTTATTATAAAAATGCTTTAACTATTTATATTTCCAATATTTTATTATAAAAATGTTTATTTTATTATAAAAATGTTTAAATTATTTGTATTTAAATTATTTATTATTATCTTAAACAAATATATATATATATATATATATATATATATATATATATATATAATTCCAAAACATCACAAGATAAATACATCTTAATATTATTTTACACTCTCACAACATATCTCACAAAGTAGGAGGAGAAGGTCAATGGTAAAAGCATACTCACTCACATAGAATATATGATATATTTCAAAATTTGATAATAAACATAGAATATATGATATATTTCAAAATTTGATAATAAAAAGTATCACCACGGTTAAAAAGTTAAAAGGAGAATCTTTAATTTTATGTTTTTAAAATAACATTTTAATATGTTGTCTTTGTATTTTATATATTTTAAAATGAATATATAAGATTGGAGGTTTAGTTTTAAAATGAATATATATAAGAATATAAAAATTTCTTAAACCAATATTTATGAAGTTTAAAAATGAATTTAGATCTAAAGTAACAAAATTCATAGGAGTGGAGGAAAAAATTACCCTAATTTATTTTTATTTTTCAACTCTCTTCTCTTATCCATGCCTCTGGATTTCTTATATTATATCTCTAATATTTTGATAATATGGTTCAAGAATCTCTGCATCCTAGATGCATTCCATGTGTAAAGTGAGGAGACTAAGTTCAAACGTAAGGGTAAGGTTGAGTGTGAAATGAATCATGAATTAAATATAATATTTAGGCATAGAAAATTGTAAAGACCATATCATAGTGGGGACCTAAATGGTATAACTTCAAGGATTAGAAACTTGATTTGATTTTTATTTATATTCCTTATCCTTTTGAAAATCACGTTTATTTATATTCCTTATCCTTTTGAAAATCACGGTAGTATTTGTGGCGTAAAGTGAAGAAGATGTGGTTTTTTTGGAAATCTTATCGAGAATATTGAAATGACAAAGTCCTTGGTGACAAGATGGGAGATTAACTTAAATTATAAATTTATATAATATTATCGATAACAAATAAATTAATATTTATTTATTTTAATTTAAAATTATTAATATTAAAAAAATAATATAAATAATTTTTAAATAAAAAATATTATTTTAATTGAAATATTAAATAAAATTTATTTTTTTAACTGTAAAATGTATTTATAAAAGTAAAATTATATAAGTAATGTAAATTTCATTTATAAATAATATTTTATTTTATTTTCTTCTTTGTAATTTTATGTTATATTCTTTAAAAAGGTTTCATAATGACTAACTCTAATTTAGATGTAATTTAGAAGTTAAGAGATTAGGAATTATAGAAGGAACCAATTCTTTTTTGGAAGTTTTGGAGAAAAAGAGTAATGACAAAATCGAGGTTACTGCAAGACTCATCTAAAAGACCATACACATGCATATATCACAGTAGGGCTTCTCCTTCAAATATATAGCAGGGAGTTTTGTCATTCAACAATAGAGTCTTTGCATAGAAACACAATGGTGAGTGTGTGACCATGGTTAGCCATGAACATGTAAACTCTTCAAAACCTTTGAGATTGAGTGCAAGATCTTTGTAGAGCAATGTAGTTATAGGCTTGCAACCATGGGTAGTCGAGAAAACTAAGTATGAAACCCCCGATATCAAAATCCATTACATGACCCTTTTCTCCTCAACCTTCAATCTTACTTGGAACAAAGTTCACTTGTAGTGGTCAACACGAACTATTTTTTTTTCAAAGAAAAAATCATCATTTCTATTCAAATATTGAATAGAAATTACACGAGTAAAATTACATAAGTAATGTACATTACATTTTTGTCCCTTTGAAAAATAATCCTCAACTCTCCCTTTTTTCTCTTTTTTTCTTTTTAACCTCGTGCCACCCTTTTGAAGAAAGGTCCACAGTGAAAAAATGTAATTCAAATGTCAGGAAGTTAGGATTTGTAGAGGCAACCAATTTCTTATCAGAATTAGATATGTCTATTTTGTGAAGTCTCTTAATTTCCCTTAGAGGAGCTTCATGTACAACTACAACCCTCGAGGTGGAAAGCCCAATATTCATGTCTTCTTCTCTATCCTTCGAGGAAGTACAAGGTTTTGTATTTGGCACTTTTGGACAAATAATGTTCTCCTTCTTTGAATAAGTGGTATGTTGATTGTCGTTATCTTGAAGATCATTATCCTTCAGATATGGTTGCTCACATGCTTTCCAACTTTTGGGTTTAGGTTTATGTCCTTTATTCCTTTTTATGTAGGTGCATGCTTGAGGACAAAAATATTGGAGATGCCTTGTTTGTTGGCATAGCTAACACTGAAAATCGATAGTCTCATAATATAGAACCTGAACCCATCTAAAAATTTCCCAATATAAGAGAATCTTGTTCGAGAGCCCCTAGCTAATGTCAATCTAAACATATTTTTTTGCATATGTGTAAAAACCCATCTGAATCCATTTTGTACATGTTTTTATGTAACTACCCAATGTATTGCTAATTTCCTTAAAAATTGATAATTTCCAAAAATGAAGGGGAAAATTTGGATGCAAAACCCAAACTAGCATTTTTTATGGACATAGTGGTAGGATCAAAAGCACAAAACCATGGGGTAACAAAATACCACCTAGCCCCAAAACTAGGGGCCTACTCTAAAGCTTTTTGATAACCAATGGGATTGGAAAACTAAACAAGAAAGAAACCCTTAGAGCATAGATAAACCTCACAATCCTTTATCTAGGTTGAATAAGCCCATTGGTACAAATCTGAAGTAAAAAGTCATAAGTCATTGAATCTACATACTATCAAAGAGGATTTGTAAAATGAAAGTAAGTCTATGGCATATGACTGAGAGACCTCCAACTTTGACACCTCTTCAAATTTCTCCACAATATGTGCATTAGACATAAGAGGGTTCAAAGCAGTTAAATTAGAGGTTTTGTTTTTTACTACATCGCTAAAGGAAACATGGTTTGAAGTTGAAGACACCCTTGCGCCCACCACTCCATGTAATCATAGTACCAATGGAGGGTTGAATCTTTATATATATTGTAGTCAGACAGTGAAGATTGGTCTTCCATTTGTTTACCCTAAAAAATAAAGTGTTGTTGATTCATAGGAATTCCTTGTTAAACATTTGTTTTTGCTTTATATCTTCCACATAATTGATGAAATTCACCCATAAGAATAGGTTATTCCTATTAAAAGACTTAATCATAATCTAAAATCTGACCTTTCTAATATGAGTTTCACCAAACACTTCGCTAGCATGTCTATCTGCAAACACTTGGCATGCAAGCTTTTTGTTAAACACTTGGCATGTAAGCATTAGATAAAAAAACATGACCTACACCCAATGATATGTTGGGAACCAATTCTAGGAACCTATATATCTTGTGGGTTTCCCTCAATAAACGTCGTCTTCCCACAACACTTTGTGGGTATTCTCGGTGAAAATATCTAGTAGCATAACTTCCCATTGTGAAGTGAGCATCTTCATTACAAAGGCACTTGGTAGCAACAACAAGAACCTCAAAGCAATTGTCCCTCTCATTTACAAATTTGTTCCTATGCAAATTGCCCATTTGTTCTTTATTGTCACAATTCGTAATGTGATGTTGTTGGATAAAAACATGGGCATGATAGAAGAACTTGGCCATGACATATTTGAAGACAAGAGTCGGTATGTGACGTTCAAGGAAGTTCTCGATTGTAAGGGAAATGACAAAATTGAGGTTGTTTGGAGGCTTATCTAGATGACCTTACTTGAGTATACACTGCAACAAGGCTTATCCTTCGAATATCCAACAAGGGGTTTTCTCACCCAACAACAAAATCTTTGCATAATGACATGACAATGAACATTTGATAATGGGAAACCATGAACAAACAAAATCCTCAAAACTATGAAATGCAATACAAGATATTTTCAAAGTAACATAGCTACAGGTTTATGACAATAAATAGTCGAGAACACTAAGGATCAAACCCTTAGTATGGAACCAAGGGGACTTCACCTTCTTGACCAATATCTTAGCGTGTTCATTCATAAAGGGGGTTTTTAAATTGTGAAAAATGGAGTCAATATATTGTAGGTATTGGGGTGGATGGGATGTGGGCTAGGGGGGGTTTATAGCTATTGGAGGGTATAAAAAGGGGTATTTGGTAAAAATAATTAATATATAGTAAAAATAGGGGTTAGTCTTATTGGAAAGATGTATTGGGAGGGGGGGTCAAAAAAACGATTTTGAGAGATATTTATCAATATCTAGTGCAACTAGAGGTATTCTTTAATATCCCATGAACACACATGTTGTGTCATAGGTTCACTAAGTGTAGACCCTGTGTATGGAACACCATAGTAAAAACCATTTATAGCAAACCTTCATTTTTACTTATACTAGACTTAATTTTTCATAATCGACATGAACTATTTTTTTATCTCCGTATATATTTAATAAATTTAAAGTGATGATATACCATTTTAAATACACATTGTAAGAATGTAAGAGCATGTCTTGCCTCTCCAACCTTTTTTTAACAAAGCAATTATCAGTGATTTTTTCTCTTAAAAACAAACATACCTTCTACAAGGGTGAATGAAAATGCCAAAATAATTTGGGGATGTTCTCATTTTAATAAAGGAACAAGATATTGTAGTTAGAGTTATTTTTTTCATCCTAATTGAATGATGACTCAACAATTAATTAGAAACTTGTAAAAGAAAAAAAGACTCTAAAGGACCAATTTTTTTTAAATCTAATAGATGCATGGTTAAGAAAAAAAATAGAAATTAATAGGTACAAAGTTGAGAACCTTGAATAAATAATGTTTCTCTGGCTAAAGAGTATTGTTAAGGTTGATTGTTTATGTGATTAATTTTTTTTTCTAAATATGACATTGATTAATAATGAAATTTGTTATTGAACTAAACCTTTTATATTCGTACAAACACTTGTATATGGACACTTTCGTTTTTATTTGATGATTAAGGTTGGTTGTCATTGATGTCAACCCTTGAAGAAAGCCCCGTAGCACAAAGGTTGGGTAATCGACCCAAGATTGTTTTATGTAAAGATGACTCGTTATTGTCTTGTCATGGTTGATAATAAGTAGAAATGGATGAACTCCAAAGTGGTCCCCTTATGGTGAAAGCCCTCACGGGAAGACACTTTGTGGATTGAGTTATCCTAGAAGTATGGTTAGAGAACACATGCTTATTTGTGGAATAATTTGATGAAGGTCGGTGAATTTTTCAGTGAAACTATCCTATATGGATAGTGTTTTTCATGCCATTTCCGGTGGTATGTTGAACGTCACATAACTCCTCACGGTTAGAGAGTTATGGCCATGAGAAGTTGGAGAACCCGGGTTTGGGTAATGGACCCAAGTTTGTTTGATGGATAATGGTATGAGTTTTGATATATTTGTAGGTAATACTATTCTATATGGATGGTACATGTCATTCCATTTCTGGTGGTATGTGGAACATCATAGAACTCCTCACGGTTTGAGAGTTATGGTCTTACGAAGTTGGAGGACCCTCTTATGTCATCTAGAAGCCCCAAAAGGTCAAAGTAGTCAAAGTGGTTTAAGAGATTTTAGAAGGTAAATAATAAAGTGAATTGATGAGTGTACTATAATTCAAAGTGAATACAAAATAAATTGTTTAAATAATAAATTTAATGGAGAAATTAGAAGTGGGTTAACCCTAAAATAAGGAAAGTGGGCAAAGTGACATAGAAGATGTTTTTAAGGAAGCTACTCGGAGAGTATAAATAAGAGGCGAGGCTCTCTCATTTTAGATACACTTGAGCATATTGAATACCTATAAGTGTGTGAGGTAACCAAAGGATATCTAAGCCGAATTTCTGAGGGAAGGTGAAGAAAAGAAGGATGGAATTCAAGGAAGGATAAATTCTTTTGATGATGCTTTCTAAGGTATGTTATTTATAGGTCATCTCACCATTTTCGCAATAACTTTTTTTCTAGAATGATTCAGATCGTGAAATTTCTATTCCATTGAGAAAACATATCCAAGTATCTGTGGTATGAAAATCAGCTTGTGGGTTGTTTTATTTTTGTAGTTACACTCCGTGGAAAATAGGGTTTGTGGCTAGTCCTGAAACTAGTCAAAAACAAGTGTTTCGGGTAAAAACGTCATAACTTATTCATAACAGATCCAAAATTAGTAAGACCAAACGTGTTGGTTATATTACAGTGTGTAGTATGCTTTGAAATAGTTTCATATCAATTCAACAAATATTCCGTGCAGGGAACGCTCTACAAGGACGCTCTCTAGAATAAGCCAGAATTCAACAAGGTATGCCATTTTTTCTATAACTACTTTTCTGAGAGGTTCCAAGTAGTGACACCTGAAGGAATTGCACAAAACACACTGAAGAACATTGTGTATCAGTTTCATATCTTTAATCATTACAGGTACAAAGTTATGATTATTTCAAGTTAGGGTTGTTGACTAATCCAAAACTAGTCATGTGAGACTAAATAAAAGTTTGATGTAAATGCTAGTCTCTTGTTGTTTAAAGTTAAGGAAATTTTGAAGGTATGTGATGATATACACCAGGTCTATTACAAAGTTATAAATCATATTTGGATGATGAAATTGATGAGGGATTTTGGTTGAGGTACAAGTTGGGTACATGGTTGGTTGCACTTGTTTATGGTACACATTGATTACAGATTGTTTGGTACAGGTTGGTGCATGGTTGATGCACTTGTTTATGGTACAGGTTGATTACAGGTTGAGGTTCAAGTTGATGCATGGTTGATGCATGGTTCAGGTTTTTTGGTATAGGTTTACAACGGTATATCTCACAGTGATAGTGTGACAGTGGTTCCATCATTCTACTTCTACTTTAGGGTGGTTGGATGGGGTAAGGACAGGTGGTTGTATCCACCTTCTGGTTGTAGCCGGAGAACATAGGGGGTTGTAGCCTCCTTCTGGTTGTAGCCAGGGAATTGGGGAGTTGGAGATTCCCTTCGGTTGTAGCCTAAGAAACTAGGGGGTTGGAGCCTCCTTCCAGTTGCAGCTGGAAAACAAAGGAAGTTGGTGCTTCCAATGAATGTAACTCTACAAGACATATAAGAAAAAACATTCTGTGGTTTTCTCCCGATTTGGGTTTCCACATAAAACACTGGTGTACTATGTATGTGTGTGATTGTTCATTTCTTATTGCTCATTATTGGATAATAATTCTACATTGATATAATACTTGGATTATTTGAAGAAAAAGGATTATAATTATGCTATTACTGATTCACCCCCCCTCTTAGTAATCCAATAATATTTATAGTTTGGATATTATTCATAAAAAAATGTTAAAAAGAGTTTACATTGATATCGTTGACATTGTATAATGTATTTATACTCTACATCTTAAAAAAATAAACAAACATTAAAATATATTATTAAAAATAAAGTAAAAATATAACAACAATAATAATGAAAAACGTTTTATTGTCATTATTTGTGTAATGATATTATTTTTGCAATAAAATAATGTTTATTTGTGTAAGTAATGAATTTCGTAATTTTATGGTTTCAACTAATATAGAACTACAAATCTTCCATAGGAAAAGCAGAGCTATCTCTTTGTTGGTTTGTATTGAGAATTATAATTGCAAATTCCCCATTAGAACCATATATCTATCTCTTTGATTTTCCATTGGAACTGTAGATTAAAAAGGGTTGGATTATAATTTTCATCCTAATTTGGATATGTTAGTAGAGATTGTATACAACTCTACTCGCAAGGATTCTATAATTTATTCTAAAGAAAATAACTCTTTGTTGTTTTGTAATGAGAATTAAAATGACAATTTTTCCATCATAAGTGTAGATAGGAAAACTAAAAACGATAACATTTTAGCATTAGTAAAATATATATATTAACATGTGTTTCCTCCTAGAAGGTCACAAGTGTAAGACCCTTGTTCTCCCTAGTATGTAATTAATCATGTTAATGATTGTCAAATCATGGCATATAAATATTGTAATTGTATTTTGTTTGATTGAAATGCCAACTAGCTAACTGATGGACGAAGCCTTAAAAGTATTGACCATGATACTACTAGAGAAAATAATGAGGGAACCTATTGAAGGGGCTCATTATGCTAAAATAACTCAAACCTCCTTGTTGAGATATTATTTTGGAAATATTCAGATTATTTTCCTTAGCCCTAATTTCAAGGCAAGTTAGTTAATGAGGGAGGATTGGTGGTTGAGAAACCAACCACCCTTAATGAATCAAAGTATGGAGGACTGATTGAAGTGACATGAAAGGTGTCAGCTAGAGGACAACATGAAAGATCACCACAATTCCCCATGATTGAACCATGAGTTTCCTTCTGACGGAAGAAAGGGGGACATGTTGAGAACCTTCCTGTGTGGAGAATGCAAGAAAAGAATGCACAAGTGTAGACAACAAGAGAGGGAAGAGACATATGAGATCATAGTTTTGGGTCTGAGAAGGAAGAATGCAAGAGTAATGTGAAGGAGAGTGACCTTCACATACCAAAAATTACCCTGAGAACCTAAGAAATATTTCCATGTTGGTATCATGGCTTGGCACAGGGGTGGCTACTACCAAAGTTACTGAGTAAGTAGAGCCTATGGTTGGGTGGAAAAGTGAGCACCACGGTCAGTTGGCTAGCTACAACTTGTAAAACATATAAGTATTTGTATACTATGTTTAATTGGATCAAAACCTAGTGAATTATGTATGTAGTTGTGATGTGAAATATGTATCTCTGGTTAAAGGTTTTAATGTTTACTTCTTTGGAAAAATTCTTGAACTTGAAGTAAAAGGGAAATTGTATGGTTCATTGTATCCTATAATTTTACTCATGAATGGATTATGCCTATTGAAGGATTGAATTCTTGTATTATCGTAAGTCTATGTACTTGAAATAATAATGAAGTTGCACATGTAATTGTACACTGAGTATGAGAAGTTTGTATTGCTCTATATTAAAGAATATAAACACAGGCCTATGATTCTATAGTGCATAGTCAAATGTATATGGTGGTAGAAATGTTTCTTGAGTAAGGGGACCAGATCTGTAAGAGACAAGTGAGAGGTATGAGAGGAAGGAAGTGTTGTAATATTCCTCCTCGAAGGGATGAAACCTTAACCATAACAATGGTCTGAGGGAGGCCAGAGAGGGCTATTAAGCCTGATATATTTTCCAAACTCAGAAAAAGGAAGGACTCCAAGTCCTTGAATGGTCACGGGATTTGAATCCTCATTGGAAGGAATGGATAGAGGTACTCTGATATAGGAGAAGTAATGTCTCCATGCATGAGGGAGATCTATGTGTGGTCAGAGAGCCTTAATCCCTGTGAGACCCCTATCTTGAAGTTGAAAGTTTGCAGGATATGTAAATCTCCACTTAAGTGGTGAAGAGGGAAAATGCCTTAGTGGTTTTTGGAGCAAGGAGAGAGCTCTTGAAGACTTGGTAAGCCTTAAAAAATACTTGGAAGAATTCCTAAAATGGCTAAGTCCAGGTTCAGACTATTTTCCTGAAGGAGAACCTGAGTTCAACCAAGATTATTTGCATCTGTTGGATTGGGTGGTGAGCAGATTTGGACCGTTGATCGGATGGGGTACTCATTGGAGCATCAAGCGATAGATTGTAATATGACTCTAACAAGGGAAGTTCCAATTCAATAGGGCCCGTTGATCTGTCGAAACATGGCTATGGTGGATTTTGGAGCATTGGATCCAGTTGATAATCTATCGGTGTAAGATCGGTCAAAGGTTTGGAAAGGATATTAGAAGAGGGAGTCTAATGATAGGGGGTCCGAGGAATGTATATCTCGTAGAGGGTGTCATGGGATCACAGTCGTCAGATCATGTGAGGACGACCCCTAGGAAGAAAACGTTTCTACCTTATCTAGTGATTGGTTGAAACTTCTGAGGCACACTGCATCCACATGATCAAATTAACAAGGACCATTTGATCTGTCATAGCATGTGTGATCGAAGTGGCTGACTCAAAGTAGTCAATGAAGTCAAAATGGAGACACTCCGATAAGGAGGATTTCTAAGAGAAAAGGTAAATCATCGATCGGTGAATAGTCGAGAAGTAACCTCAGTATTAGATTGGTGTGGGTCTCACTTAAATAAGGCTAAGGGAGATAGTTGTTGTTAGTGCGACGAGTTATTCCAACATGGTTGTCAAAGTACTTAGAGGATGATACGTGGTGACGATTATTTGTTCAATGAGAAGAGAGTGGGCCCCGTTGGGCAAGGAGGCCTTTGGATCTTCGCTTTAAATCCTACCCCCAAATCTATAGGTTTAGAGAATCTTGACCATTCATCGGGGGGGTGTTGGTCGAAGTGAGTTGTAGTCCCAGAGGAGATGCATTATGATTGGAGGGACTCTAAGAGAGAATCAGAGCCGTCGATTTAGTCGGAGAGTAACCTTGGTCGTTGGATCCAAAGTGGCTAGGCTCGGATGGGAGGGACTCTGAGGAATGATTTGGACCATTGATCGGTGAGTGCGTGTGACATAACAATAGATGTCAATTTTTCATGGGTCCCACATGGTCGATAAGAAGAGTTTAAAGGGATGGACTTTAACCATCGTGCAAGTTAGAGGTGTTGACATGATTGGAGCCGTTGGAATTGAATTTCTGAGAGTTGTCAAATCTGGGATCAATCCCAATAGAGGTTCATTGTAACACACCCAACCCCTAAGTACCCTTTTTAGGGATGGGGAATCAAAATGTTTCTTACTTTAATTTTCTTGAATCCTCTTTCCAAGGTGTTCATCCTCTTCTACTCAACCATATCTTTCTAATGACTCCTACCAGGCTCAAATTTGAGCTCTGGATTTCAATTTATGGCCTCCCGAAGCTCTTCGGGAATTATTAGTCAAGTGCCACGTGGGTACATCTCATTCTTACCATCCCAATTTCCCCGAAGTCCCAGATATTACCCAACATCCCTACATCCATGGTGGAAGTCCATCCACCATCCAATCCAACGTCAGGACTTGATCCTCATTTAACACATAAGCTAAAGGGGAATTCAACGTTCGACATTTCGGCGTTGAACACCCCTTTTCCTTTCTACGCGGATATCCTCCAAAGTCCTAAAATATCGAAGGAGCCCAAAATCTCACCACGTGGCTCCGACCTTCGAACCTTTTGGCTTATCTACGACACTACACCCCAAACCTCTAGAGTCTCGAAGATGGACCAGACTCTCGAAGGGTCCTCCATTGAACGTGGTGGCATATTAAACGCAAAGGCAAGGACAAGTGGGTCCCAAGTACTCCACCTTCCAAATGGACCAAGAAATATGTGTCAGGGGGTGACATGCGACAAGTCAAAGATGACACGTGACCTTGTTCGTAGGTGACATGTGTCACATTCTAATGGGCACATAGGGTCTGCGAAAAGTACAAATCAAGGTGACACGTGGCACGTCAAACATGGGTCCGCCTCACCTTAGGTGACATCAGCGTACCACATCACTTCAGAATGATAGCCTTCTGACGCCATTAGATCTCACGATCGAGATCCATCCATGTAGATCCATTGATATATTGCCTTCATGACTTCGACATTCAGGGGATCCACTGTGTAACTTCCTCCTTTCTCCCGGAGTGGTCAGCGTTGAGTTGGCCATGGTCTAGATCTAATGATCAGAAATGGCCCCGCAGCGTCCTCAGATCTATGGTTCTTGTCACTTCATAACTTCAGCATTTGGGGGTTCTGCTAGATTACCACCCCCTTTCTCCCAGAGGAGTCAACGTCATACTGACCGCAATGTGGATCCAACCACAAGGAAGGATCTTGAAGCGTTCCTAGATCTACGGTTCTCATTAATTCGCAAATCCGACATTTGGGGTTTTTGGCATTAGGACAACACATTTCTCCCGAAGTAGGACTTCATCGAAGTGTTATACCTGAGTCCATTCATAGGATGATCGGATGGTTAAGAGGGGCTCTCAATGGACTCTTCAGATCCATGGCTTACCTGACTTTGGGATCGATAAATGGATCATGATTTAATGGTGACGCAGGTCCAACTGTCACGGTTAGGGGAAACCACCATATGTCATTCAACCTCATGGGTAACTGTAAAAACAAGTTTCCTTCGACCGGTTTGAGATTGGTAAGGCCATATCACCCCAGGGCTTCGAACTCCCGGAGTTCCGAAGACAGAAAATGTAACATCCCCAGCCCTCCACCAGGTCAAGAAACGCTACCAACACAACCTTAACTTAGCCTTTAAATATATGATACCAATTTGTAACATCCCTAGCCACCAACAGGCCGGGTAATGCTACCCATGAAGCTTTGTTGCACTACTCTGATCTGTGACAACTCCAGCCTTAACTACTGGCTATGCCACACAGAGATACTTGCGGAAAAACATACACATCCATATGAACATAGAATGACTATTCTACATATATATAACATAATAATGTGGAAATAACAGTAAGCCTACACATGCAACATATACAACATACATAGGAAATACTCATCAATTACAACATAAGTACCATTACACAGCATGTAAATGAACATAAAAGCGATACTTATCTTTTCAACTGGAGTAACACCACCAACTGCATGAAAACCTTCCATGAACCTCCCAGCCATAGACCATGTTGCTCATCATGCTCAGCAGTGGGTCACCCCCGAGCTGGGACTAAGCTCCACCCAGGGAAAGGGAATCCTAGACTAGGTTGAGGTTACAGGAAACTGCACAGTGCAACTGGAAGGATTCTCTTCAGGAGCCTTCTTATGCCCACTACTCACATATTCTCATTCCCCACATGCATTTCCCACCCCAGGAGTATACACCTTCACTGTCACACAGTCCATCGAATGCTTCACCTCCCTTGCCTTGGGCTTCAACAATAGGTCGGACCAGAATTCTCTGAGTTCTGTAGCTGGTGTTGGACTCTCTATAGGAGAAAACCACTTCCCAGCAAACTCTCTCACATGGAGAGAGTTTCTCACAGGCTTGACAACCTGCCTCTTCAATCATGGCCTAACAACCCGCTTCTTCAATCAGTTTCAACTCAATTCCCGCAAGGTGAGGACAATAGCCACTGGTCAATACAACTCATGAAAACAGAAGGTAGCAAGCCACACTCAGTCCAAGAACTGCCTGGCCACAACATCCCATAGTTATGACACCACACAGCTCAGACAAATATGGGATACTCGGATTTCCCCGGAGACACGGATCAGTCCATCAGTTTTCCCATGGGTTTTAGGGTGCGCAACCAGGAAACAATGCGGAGGTCGATTATCCCAGTTTCAAGTTCAGACTGCGAATGGAAGAATGGACAGACCCCCAACACGATTTGACTCACGGGTTACTGGTTCCAGAGATCCGTCATGGATGCCCCCGATTCACGATTAGACAGTGGATGGAGAATCGCAAGAGAACCCCCTAACAGTTTTGGCTTTCCCATCTATAACTGCATGCACCCAGGTCGACACATGTCTTCCTATAGCTGCATGCACTCCACTTAGCATACGTTCCTTTTCCAAGAACTTAGGGCAACACTTGGTCAATTGACCACCTTAGCCTTTTAGGAAATAATAATAAATTATTATCCCCTTTATAGGTAAGCCCCCTAGCTTAGCCCCTATGCCCAAACACTTAGCCTCCTCCCTTACCCAACCTTGTGGAAGCTTATTCCCCCATCACTCTTTCTTCGTGGTCGGTCTACATGCAGCGATGTTTATATTTTATTAATGATTTTTCATAATTACATATACAAAATAGGCTCATGGCCTTAGCATCCTAGGCTCTCTGGCCTAATCATCACATAATCCTCCTATCTTATTATAACACTCGGCTCACCAGCCTACAAAACATGTTTATAATTCATAAATACAACTAGGGCACATCCTTGGGGTATTACAATCCCCTCCCCTTATTTTTTCACTGTCATCAATGCAATTCTTTACACATCATCAACAAGATTTCCAAAATATTCAAAAAGATGTGGGTATTATGCCCACATAGCATCCTCATGCTCCCATGTTGTGTCCTGAGGATTGTACCAGGTCCACTGGACCTTTACAAGCCCTATGGCTCGATTCCGGAGTTGTTTTCTCTTCCGGTCCAATATGCGCACCGGATTCACTTGCAATAGGCCTTCTTGCTCTACCTAAATCACATTCCAATCAATAACATGATTAGCATTAGGTATATATTTCTTAAGAAATGAAACATGAAACACATTATGTACAATCATGGATGCAGGTAATGCAAGCATATATGCAATGTATATATATGTATATACATGCAATTCTAATAACATTATAACCTGTATACAAGATACACAACATACAAAAAATAGAGAATTGATACTTATCTTTTGATTGAGAAGACCTTCCACATCAACATGGTCTAGATCAAGGTACCAAACCTCAACAACACTCCAACCAATAGTCTCTCCTTCACCACATGCATGTCCCACGCCAAGAGTGTACACCTTCACTGTCACACAATCCATCAACTGTTACACCTCCGTTTCCTTGGGCTTCAGCAATAGGCCAGACCGAAATTATTAGAGCACCATGGCTCAAGGAGTTCCAACTGCCCTCAAAGGTCTCCAATCAGCATCTTCCCAAACTACTCTTTGTATTCAACATTGTTGGAAGATTGGTTGTTGTCATTGATGTCAACCTTAGTCATGGGTTTTGGACCGCAAGATTGATGAAGGTATTTGGACATGAAGTAAAATGCACATGAAGATACAACACCCATGGATGGATAGTATACATCATGTTGTTTCCAGTGGTATGTGGCATGTCACGTGGATCCTCATGGTTGAGGAGAAATGAATTTTTGAAGATGACAAAGTAAATTGAAGAAGGAAGTACATGTAGGCCCTGAAGATAATTAAAGAAAATAATTACAAAATAAGAAAGTGTCAGGTCGGCCCTAATGTTAAAATGAAGTGACATAA
>ML776646.1:265031-319095 GCA_009831015.1 Picea engelmannii
GACGAGGTCTAAGTATAGAAATTTGGGTCTCGAGCTTGTCTCTCTTAAGGAAAATCACTCTTGCACGCCCAAGAAACCCTCCATGGTGGAAGAAAATAAAAACGACAAAGCAGACGATTCTATTAATATGTTTCTTGAGCAAGCTCTCATGCGACAGAGGGACGAAATGATGGAGAATGTTTCTCACATCCTTCAACATCTTTCGATAACAATAGATGTGTCTTGATCAAGCGACCACTTTGGAGGCACCTCGCCTTTCAAGGTACAAGTTAATTTTTATACTCCCATATTTGAAGGATAGATGGATGTGGATGCCCTAGAAAAAAGGTTAAATCTTCTAGAAGGTTATTTCTATGTTCATAATTTCTTCGACAAATAAAATATCACCTTCGCACTCCTTAAGGCTCTCCCCCATGTCAAACATTGGTGGGAAACTTACTGGGAGCAAAGTTCCACAGAGGAGTCTGGAATATATGGGGCCGAGCCCACTTGGGATTTTTTTTGTGGATGTGGTAAATGAACAATATTACCATGTTGGCAACTATGAGGACCAATACATGAGATGGACTACACTACGGAAAGAGAGGGGCCAAGCAGTTCCAGAGTTCACCAATACCTTCCATACCTTGTTCACCAAGCTGGGTATCAAAGAATCTGAATGACATTTGGTTTTGAAATACCGTGGGGCTCTACATAGATACATCCAAATTGAAATGGATTTTCTGGACATCTCATCACTCGGTGTTGCTTATCGATATGTTGTTAAAATCGAGCAGGAATTTAAGCACCAGAAGAAACAAGAGTTCAAGTCTGCAAATCTGCAACAACCAAAGTATGATCAAGACGCCCCTAACAAATAGTATCCCAAAAACCAATCCAAGCCACAGGAAAAGAAGGGTCACAGAAAAACGAAGAAGGACACCGAAAATGGTGTGATTTCCACAAAAACCCCTGGCACAACACCGATGAATGTCGCTCAAAACAGTCATTGGTGGCTGAGATCAAACACAAGGAGTCGAACCTTGATTCAGAATCTGATTCAGAAAATACAGATAGAAGATAGATCATTGACGCATACCCCACTACTATTGTCATGACCGCAACAATTCAACCAGAAGAACCAACAGATCCTGAAGAGGGGGAGCGCCTTTTCCATTCACATATGTGGGTGAAGGGGATCCCGCTGCATTTTATTGTTGATAACGAAATCCAGAAGAACCTCATCTCAACAGAGGTCGTCAAAAAAATGGGATTGACAACAACACCACACCCGCAGCCATACAACATCGGGTGGCTTCACCAGGGACAAGATCTCTGTGTCAGCCAACAGTGTCAATTTTCATATGACATCCAACCCTTCAAAGATGAGATATTATGTGATGGTTCCCCACTGGATGTCTGTGATGTTCTCTTAGGCCAACCATATATGTGGAAGCGCCATGCTATCTATGAGTCTCAACCTCGTAGTGTCATTGTTACTTTGGGGGGTCATCTCTACAGGATACCAGAGGTAGTTCCAACTATTGTCCCACCTAAACAATGCCACAAGGTAGTATCTCATACTACAAAATTTAGCTTCTTCACAATCTATTCAAAAGTTGAATGGAAGGATGCTACAACCACTACAGCCTCGACCCAAGCACCTTCTATACAATAGAAGCAGGTCAACAAGATTGTAGCAAAGTGCACGGATTCTTTTTGCACACAATCATCTCATGTAGCCCGACTGGTTGAACAGATTCAACCCCGCCAACAACAGGTTCATGACATCCTTCCACAGATCAAGCAGTGCAATGTCTTCAGTGAGGAAAACAACTCACCAAGCTTCAGATTCAACAATCACTTTCCCCTCTCCCCCAGGAACTCAATGCAATAGATACCATTGCTTCCTAAGGATGGAGGATTGATCCAAGTGGATATCGATGGCCACCCACCTATTCCAACTGTCTCAAAATAGTTTTCTGACAACTTATTATTTTTAGCATTTTTTCAGTTCTTAAACTTCATGGGTCATTTTGAGGGCCTAAATGAAGGTTTGTTGAAATTGAGCTCCTCAATGATAACCAAATTCTTTGATTGAGCCCCCAAAATGAATCTCCTCGAAGATACCTTTCCAACGAGCTATCGTTCACCCCAAACGAAGATCGTATGCCAAATTTACGCCCCCGAGAAGTTGATACACCAAACTACCCAAAACATGGTCCACAAAACTATCGGTTTTTCATCTTCCAAGGTTAGGATTTTGAATTTTATTTATGATAAAAAGGCCTTTGGAGCCTCATTGCAAAATCATCAACTTGCGAATGCGAGTAGCGGACACATCTCTTCTCAGAGATAAGCTGCCACCATTCTAGCGAGTCTTTCACTCTGTATTTTTATAGTCTTTGTACATTTTCATTCATTAATAGAAAAGTGTGTATTACTGTATCTTTGTGTTTATGGTTGCATATCTGATACATTTCTATTAAATTATTGGATATCCGAGCTATCTCTGTACATTTATTTATTATATATCCGCTCTCATTCAGTGCTAAAAATAATCTGGATCAAGAGTCCCTTAACTCCTTTCTTATTTCCTATAGTATTTCTCTGTTAGGAGAAAACTAATATGTGGTTGTGCATGAATGCTTAAGACATGAGAATGATGATGATTGTAGGATACTAAGATCGTTGAAAATTTGATCATGATTGCACTAGTAAACACATTGAGGAGTAATGTAATAGAGTGCATATAGATATTTTGGAACATATCTGGGAATGTTTTGCCGATTTAAATGCTATGGTACATGCATTTTTATTTAATAGGATAGTTGATATAATTGTCAATGTGATGATGCATGTTATGTGTAGGAAAATATTGGACCTGTTGAGGAAGGACAACCGCCAATGGTGGACAACCTTAGGTAGAGGATAAATGTAAGAACGTTATTGATATAAAATATTGATGAAGGAACTTTGGGAGTCCCCATGAAGCACCACTGATGAGGTAATATCACAAAGAGTGTAGGGAACCAGGACATGTATAAATATTTCATGCCCATGTGACATGAGAATTGGAAGGGATTGGGTAAGAATCCCTTCTGAAATATTTTATATCTTGATGATATGCATGTGAATTGAATTTGCCGATGTATGTCAATGACACCCAAGAAGGGTAAGATTTAGGAAAAAGAATCTGAATGATAGAGGGAAGGACCTCTAGCAACCAAGGATGATTGAGATCCTTGCAAGAAAATTCATGAACAAAGTGTCACAAATAACCAATCGGGAATGATTGGGAACAAAAGTGCTCATAAGTAGAACATTGATTGAATGCATTGAGGAGATGAATGTTGAATGAAAGTGGACATGTATAAGACTACCCATATTGGAAGAAGGATCTTCCAATATTCTACTAGAGTTGTAGAATGGTAAAGAGAGACTTGAGTGGCCATGAGGATCAACACCCTGGTTACCCATAAGAAAGGAATACTTAAATGCACTCACATGGCATTTTAATTTCATAATATATAATTATGATTTGAGGTTATGATCAATTCAAAGCAAGGAAAAATAGTCCTTCTATAACAATGAATGAGAATGAATGAGCCATATGGTGAGAGGTTAGTTGAGTTCCAACACACCATGGTAAAGTGTTTGATATGAAATGTGGCAACCTAAAATCAATGCAAGGATGCATTGTGTATACATGTGATCATGGACATTGGCACAATGGATAAACCCATTTAATTATTGATTGCATTTTGAAAAGATGGATGTTGAAATGAAGCATGTGTAAGGAATGATATTTCCTTTTGTTTTATATTCTTGAATAAATGAATGTGATGCAATTGTTAATATGTACAAATTTTGAATTTTTGTGGAAGTCACTGCAAGTGTGCAACAAAAATGTAGTGTGCACGAGAACTAACAAATTGTTTGGTTGTGTGAAGAATGAATTATAGGAAGAAGGGTCTTGGATATGGTAGTATTGTAAGCCCATGAGGAAGACTAGTGCCTGTTGGTTGTAAAAGAACCAAAATACCCAAGGAAAGAAGTATTGGGCTTGTGGAATCTGGTTCCTCTATGGAACAGATCTAAAAATGGAAAAATGAAATGGAAGTCAGTTTTCAAAGAAATTCTTGATTGAAATTGATGATGGTATCTCACGAAATTCACTCTATGCATGTGATACATGTGAGATTACATATATATCCATGATAACCCTATGATATGCCATGATCATCGTAAAGAATGTTGTGTTGTGTTAATACGAGCCAGGGGGATGCCTTAGTATAGCAATCCAGAGGGACGCCTCGATTGTAAGACTCGGTGAAGTATTTGTACATATTCTTGTCTGATAAAGCCTTGGCATGTAAGTTGGATCACCTGAGGGACTGTATAGAAAAGAAGGGGATGCCTGAGCCTGATCCTGGAAGGTGAGTGACCGCAAGGAAGAGGAGACTTCGATAACTCTTGTAATTTTTTGATTTGGATCATGAGCACAGTGGATATGTCAAGGAAAATAGTGATCTGAGTAAATGTGACAACCATATGGATATAGATCCATGAACTGCACAGATAAGTATTGTGTTGATATGTAAATTTTCCTCTTGAATTATGAACAACAATAAAATATTTTTGCATAAAATTGGGATTAATATGGTTGTTGTTTGAAATTATTGTAGGCATGTGCTAAATGCCAAAATTCTGGGAAATGACCATACCAAGAAGAGAAACAATACTGATGAAACAATTAAAAAATGGAAGCGTGGTTGGTGTTATCGAGATGCAAAGAACACCGGGACGGTGTTCCTTTAAGGTGGAGGGGATTGTAAGACCCTTATTCTCCCTAGTATGTAATTAATCATGTTAATGATTGCCAAATCATGGCATTTAAATATTGTAATTGTATTACGTTTGATTGAAATGTCAACTAGTTAATTGTTGGGTGAAGACTTAAAAGTATTGGCCATGATACCACTAGAGGAAAGAATGAGGGAGCCTATTGAGGGGGTTCATTATGCTAAAATGACCCAAACCTCCTTGTTGAGATATTATTTTGGAAATATTCATATTATTTTCCTTAGCCTTGATTTCAAGGAAAAATAGTTAATGAGGGAGGATTGGTGGTTAAGAAACCAACCACCCTCAATGAATGGAAGTATGGAGGGCTGACTGAAGTGACAGGAAATACGTCAGCCAGAGGAAAAAAATAAATATCACCACGAGTCTGCATGGTTGACCCAGGAGTTTCCTTTTGTCAGAAGAAAGGGGGACAGGTCGAGAACCTTCTTGTGTGGAGAGTGCAAGAAACAAATGCATGAGTGCAGACAAAAAGAGAGGGAAGAGACATATGAGATTAGAGTTTTGGGTATGAGAAGGAAGAATGCATGTGTGATGTGAAGGAGAGTGACCTTCACATACCAAAAATTACCCTGAGAACCCAAGAAAGATTTCCTTGGTGGTATCATGTCTTGGCACGAGGGTGGCATGCTACCGAAGTTACTGAGTAAGCAGAGCCTATGGTTGGGTGGAAAGGATAACACCACAATGAGTTGGTTGGCTGCAACTTGTAAAACAAATAAGTATTTGTATACTCTATTTAATTGGATCAAAACCTAGTGAATTATGTCTGTGGTTGTGATGTAAAATCTATATGTCTGGTTAATGGTGTTAATGTTTACTTATTTGACAAAATTATTGAACTTGAAGTAAAAGGAAAAATGTATGGATGGTTGTATATTGTAATTGTACTCATGAATGGATTATTCCTATTGAAGGATTGAATTCTTGTATTATTGTAAGTCTATGTGATTGAAATAATAATGAAGTTGCACATGTAATTTTACATTGAGTATAAGCACTATGTACTACTCTATATTAAATAATATAAGCACGTGCCTATGATTCCATAGTTCATAGTCAGATGTATATGGTGGTAGAAAAGTTTCCTAAGTAAGGGGACCAAATCTGTAAGAGACAAGTGAGAGGTCCAAGAGGAAGGAAGTGTTGTAATCTTCCTCTTTGAAGAAACAAAACCTTAACCATAACAGTGGTCTGAGTGAGGCCAGAGCGAGTTGTTAAGCTTGCGATATTTTCTAGACTTAGAAAAAGCAAAGACTCCAAGTCTTTGAATGGTCGTGGGATTTGAATCCTCACTGGAAGGAATGGACAAATGTACCCAGAGATAGGCGAAGGAATGCTTCAGTGTCCGCTAGAGATCTTTGCATGGTCAGAGAGCCTTAATCCCTATGAGATCCTTATCTTGAAGTTGAAATTTTGCAGGAGATATAAATCTCCACTTAAGTGGTGAAGAGGGAATGCCTCGGTTGTTTTTGGAGCAAGGAGAGAGCTCCTGAAGACCTGGTAAGCCTTAGAAAATACTTGGAAGAATTCCTAAAATGGTTAAGTCCGGGTTTGAACTGTTTTTCCTAAAGGAGAAACAGAGTTAAATTGAGATGATTTACAACCATTGGATTTGGTGGCGAGCATATCTAGACCGTTGATCAGATGGGGTACTCATCGGAGCGATCAAGGGCTAGATTGTAACATGACTATGACAAGGTAATTTCTGAGTCAATAGGGCCTGTTGATTCATTATGACATGGATACAACGGATTTTGGATCATTGGATCTAATTGATAGTCTATCAGTGTAAGACCGATTAGAGGTTTGGAAAGGAGATTAGAAGAGGGATTTCGACGACAGGGGGTCCAAGGACCATATAGCTCACAGAGAGTGCCATGGGATCATATCCATCATATTTCATGAGGACCGACCCTAGGAAGATAACTTTTCAACCTTATTTAGTGTTTGGTTGGAACTTTCCAGGCACACTACATCCACATGATCAAATGAACGAGGACCATTTGATCTGTCAAAGCATGTGTGATTGGAGTGGATGACTTAGAGTAGTTAGTGAAGTCAAAATGAAGACACTCTGATAAGGAGGAGTTCCAAGAGAAAAGGTAAATCGTTGATTTTTGAATAGCCGACAAGTAACCTAAGTTGTAAATCGTCATGGGTTCCGCTTAAACAGGGCTAAGGGAGATAGTTGACGTCATTGTGACGTGTTACATCCACATGGTTTTTGACATACTCAGAGGATGATACATAGTAACGATTAATTGGTCAATGGGAAGAGAGTGGGCCCCATTGGTCAAGGAGGCCTTTTGACCTTTGCTTTAAATCCTAGCTCTAGATTTATAGGTTGAGAGAATCTCGATCATTCATTGAAGAGGTGCTGGTCAAAGTGAGTTGTGGTCCCAGAGGAGATCCACTCCAATGGGAGGAACTCTGAGAGAGAACCAGAGTAGTCAATTTAGTCAGAGAGTAACCTTGGTCGTTGGATCAAAAGTGGCTAGGCTCCAATGGAAGGGACTCTGAGGAATGATTTGGACCATTGATCATTGAGTGGGCATGGTGTAATGATAGATGTTGATATGTCATGGGTCCCACATGGTTGAGAAGAAGAGGTTAAAGGGATGGAATTTAACCTTCATGCAAGTTAGAGGCCTCGACACGATCAGAGTCATTGGAATTTAAGTTTTGAGTGTCGTCAGATCTGGGATCAGTCTCGATAGAGGTTCGTTGTTGGAACTTGGTAAGTTGGGGTGATCGATGACTTGGTGGGAGGAGAACCCTGATGATGACAATGACGACGACGAAGACAGGTTCAAGTGTTCGATGTTGTTGATCTGGAAAGCCTGATGGACCAGGTGGTTAGTGCCCTAGATTATCGAGTATCGAAAGCATGTTAATAATGTTGAGCATGTGAGGGTCAAGGGCATGTTATGCCGAGGGTCTAATGGCCTAGGTGGCAGGTGCCATGCCACTAGCCACATCGGACTCAAAGGTGATGTGTTATGACATGTCATTGCCACGTCGGATGACACAAGTGACATGGAGCCACGTGGGTGCCGCACGGTGGTGAGATGGACTTTGACCAAGAAGGTCTAAACTTTAGAAGACCATAACTTTTGATCCAGAGCTTAATTTTGAGCATGGTAATAGTCGTTAGAAAGATCTTGACGAGAAAACGATGATGGTTCCCTTGAGAAGAGGCTTTGAGATGGTTAAGGAAAGGCAAAAATTTTAATACTCCATCCCTTAAAATGGTACTTAGGGGGTTGGGTGTCTTACAACAAGTTCAAATATAGAGGGGGGTAGGGTATGTACACCTCTGTAGACTTTAGTAGTCAAATTGTTGCGTAGAGGGGGTCCTTTGTCCCATAAATAAGGGGGTCTCATACACCAATTTGGTGTCTAGCTTGGCCATAACCTTAAAATTAGATTATATATAGCTTGAGTGGTCCTAATGGTTAAGAACATGTGTTTCCTCCTAGGAGGTTTGAAGTGGATCTCATGGTCCAATTCATGAGAACATCATGAACACATAACATAATTCCATATATCATAATAAATAATATTTTATTTACTATCCATTTTACATATTTTCTTCACATAATATGAAATACAATACGTGTATATAAATACACATGGGGAATGATAAGTCATGTTCTTTCCAAAGTTCATGACATATCATTGACTTATCATTTACATTATAATTCCTATTTACATAATAACAAACCTATAATATATTATTAAATAATAATAAAATGTAATATACTAGGTATATTACAAGTCATCCCCCCTTAAAAATGCTTTGTCCTCAAAGCATAGTTGTAAAAGACTTATCTCTTGCTTTGGCTTATAATATTGTCTCTTGATTCTTCATTCTTGAGTCAATGATCATTGAGGACCTGAGACGATAGAATCCTTTAAGTGTTGAGAAAAACTGTCGAATTGTAAAGGAGTCTGCCCACCCTAATTCGATCTTCTGTGAAATTGTGAGTTTATAGGGTTCTTGGAAAAAAATTGATGTATTTAGACTCCCCTAATAGCTTCTACTTTGAGCACCACTTGTAGTGGAAGTAATATTCTTCAGAATATCGATCATTTGTTTCTATTGATACATTGATTGGTTGAAGTATCGACTTTTGTGATTAGGATGTCAATAAGGAATCCTTGCAACTTGATCTGTACTTCTTATACTTGTAGCTTTTTCTTGATTAACTTTTGGAATTGAGTCTTCCTCGTACCCCTGGCTTGTTTATACTTCGACATTTGAAAACCTCTTTACATTAGTTGGATTTGCATCATTTTGAGTCGTAATGTTGACTGGGTATGTATCAATTCCTTTATCCATAATTGGGATGTTTACATCTGAAGAATTCTCTAGTTCCATAGGTTCAATCATTGTCTCTTTATCAAACAATGATTCTTTGTTGATAAGTTGATCTAACTCATTCTGTAGCGACTTCTTATCACTCTTTAACTTTTTAATTTGTGTGAGTAAACTTCGATTATGAACCCTTAGGTGTAAAAGTTCTTCCTCATTAACTAGTTTTTCGACTTCACTTATAATATCTTGATTTCTTGGCTTTTCATCTTTCATCATTTTAATTTGTTCAATCAATTTCTGGTTAAGGTTCCTTAGGCAGGAGTTTTTTTCCTTTTTTTTTGGTTAATTTCTCTTTGAGACTTTGATTTTCTTGTTTTGAATTTTTATTCTCTTGTTTCTTATTTTTTGACTTCCTAATTTTTACTAGTAAATTTTGATTATGATTTTTTAATCGTGATATTTCTTCATCTCGTTCTAGTAAGTCTTTGTCCATTTTTTATTTTTTTATTTTTAGTTCTTCAATTTGTGTGATGAATTCTCGATTTCGCTCTTTGAAGTAAAGATTATCTGTATTTGTTAACTCATTAAAATGTTTCTCCATCTCAATTTCCAATTGTAATTTGCTATTGATGTCTTTATAATTTTCTAGTTAGCCTTTTAATATTAGTGATTTCCTTTGTGAGTTATCTTGATATTCTTCCATATTAAATGATTTCCCACAAATTGGACAAAAGAGCCTGTGATTTTTAAAAATTGTCATATACTCGAGTTCCATTTCACAAAAAGAGCATTCAGTCCAAAATTTATATTTATATATTGAATTCATTGTTCACGGTTTTTTTTTTTTTTGGTTCTCTCAATTATTCAATATATGTCTCCTTTATAAATATATATTCCTCCTTTGAATAGCTTTATTACTTCAGTTGCCTTCCAATTTAATAAAATGTGTTAAACAACTTTAATAATTCCCTTTATCTTTTAAACCTGATCACTTTTTATTTAAAATAACTTTGTAACCTATGAAAAGTTATATCTTTCTTTTGATACCCTCTCTTCTTACTTTTTCTTTATAAATATCCTTTACACAAGTTAATTGAGGTTGAATTAATATTACTTCAAAAGACTTTTGGCTTCAAACCCACGTGTAAAAAAGTTGTAAAAAGTTACCACTGTAAATTCTTTTTTAATATGGTAGGGAAATACCATGGGCCAATGTTTTTCCAAAACCATGGGCCTGTAAACCACGAAGAGTAGAATCATAATTTACTCTTCCTTCTTCTTTGAAACTTTTTCTTTTGAAGGATTATTTCTTCAATGGTAATTTTTGATTTTTTTTTTTTAATGACAAAATGCCCTAACATGGTCAAAGACCTAGATAACTTAGAGAAACCCTGATTTTTTTTTGTATGGGAATACAAGCCTGTATGGCCAATGGCTAGGATCAACAACGAAGCTATGATACCAAATGAAGTGGGATCAACAACGAAGCTATGATACCAAATGAAGTGGATCTGGTGATCCACTTCATGAGAACATCATGAATACATAACATAATTCCATATATCCATAATAAATAATATTTATTTACTATCCATTTTACATATTTTCTTCACATCATATGAAATACAATATGTGTATATAAATACACGTGGGGAATGATAACTCATGTTCTTTCCAAAGGTCATGACTTATCATTTACATTATAATGCTTATTGACATAATAACAAACCTATAACATATTATTAAATAATAAGAAATGTAATATCCTAGGTATATTACAAGGTCACAAGTTCAAATCCAAAGGGGGGTAGGGTATGTATACCTATGTATACTTTAGCAGTCAAATCGTCGCGTGAAGGGGGTCCCTTGTCCTACAAACAAGGGGATCGCACACACCAATTTGGTGTTTGGCTTGGCCGTGACCTTAAAATTAGATTATTATTTTTATTATTATATAAATAATTAATATAAAGTTAAATTTTAAAATGTTAAGACTAACATCCACTCAACATAAACACTTGTCCTTTTAAATTGACAAAATTCACCTTAAAATCGCTTACAAAATGGTAAAGGTTTTGAATAATTAAGAAAACATACACACACGATAATAATGTTTGCATCACTAGAGGGTAGTTGTTTTCATAGGGTAGCATTGTATATTTTTCGTTTACAATGGAAGGGTTTAACTATTTTATACTTAGGGAGACTCGACGTGATAAACCCTTAATAGAAGGGATGGAGAGACACCATGAGATGAACAACTTTAAAAATCTCTAGGATTAACAAAGATCTTAACATTGGGGGTTGAATTATTCCAATCATATTTCTCCTTCTTTTATACTTTACAAAAAGTAGGAGTAAGCTTCTCGATGCACTAATAGTCCTTTGAACAAGAGAAATAATCCCAATGGAGGATGTAGTGTTTCAAAGGGTCACAACCCCCACTTCGATAGCTATAAGTTGGTACCCTTTCTCCTTTGCTAAATTATGAGAAAAAAAGTGGCAAAGATGATTAATCGGTACTTCGCATGCACTATGTTCAAAAAATCCATACCGAAAGAATAAAAGATGCCCCGAACCAATGGGATGTTGAACTAGGGCAATGCCTTGTCCAAAAACTGGCTTGTCGCTATGTATACACGTGTTTCCATGCACATGCCCTTTACATTCATCTTGAACACCTTTGAGGTGTACCACATGCTGATAACTGCTCAAGAAGTAGAACCATCAACAATGGTTCCATCGTTTTCAAGCCATTTCCATTGCTCTGCCCTTAAGATAGGCACCCAAGTGCCCAAGCTCAGCCTATGGCCCAACACAATGTCTATGTCTTTGGGGAAGAATTTTTTCGTCCCTATTCATTCCCAATATAAATTTCCCACTTCTACAACATTTAGCTTGAATATGTTTTCTCTGATGGAGATGTGTTTGGAGTGGGAATGGGTGGGGTGGACTAAGATGGCGGGGGTTCTAAATTTGGCGAAGCCACATTTCTCTATGAAAATCTTGAGTCACGCTTCATTGTCATTTTTCATGGCCATGTACACATAGTCTGCACTGTTTCTTCTAAACCACTCTTCTACCACTCGAACTAACCTCATCCTAATCCCCATATGCTTGGAAAATATTCCAAAAGAAAATTTAATGAACAATTCCTTGTTAACATACTAGTTAAACTATTTAGGAGGAAGGATTAGGGTAGTGAAAAGAGAAAGGATAAGTGTGGTGGTACAGTGGGGCAAATTCATTTGTTGATGCATTGCAATGATTTATACATTGTCTCCCATCTAGTCATCTCTCTTTGACAAGTTTGTAGGATGGCATAAATCTTAGCGACGACGATGGCAATGAATTTGGAGAGAAGGGTGACTTGTGGATTGGTAGATCAGAATACAAGTGGACAAAGGTGTTTTCCCAAAACAAGTGGTATATGATGACCAAGTTTTGGGCAAAATCCCTCCCTAAAGAAATGACTTCGGCATAAATATGTGATTTGTAATGATAAATGAGACAAAATTGTAAGGGTTGTACTTCTAGATGTTAATGATGATAGCATATAGTTATGAAGTTCAATATCTTTTGATTTTTATGTTCATGGAGAGTTTGTAAAAGCAATGGTTCTCTTATTAGTTAATTGATCTAAGGATGGGTATGTTCGTTTGTTTTAGTTAATTGATTGAAGCATGAATATGTTCAATCTTGTTATATGGATTTGAGTGTGTATAAATTCACGATAACATCTTGAAATATCCCATTGCTTTAAAATCTCTTATTCCCTCCTCTTTTATGGTAAATGACAAGGTTCAATAATAATGATCCTAAACTCACCCTTTTAGCTCATCCTTGTTAGATTTTAGCAAAGTAAAACTGAATTCTCATAGTGAAACAACCATTAATGACTCATGACACAATACCAAGTAACCAGGGACCTTAACGCCAACCGGGGGTAGAGTAATCGGTTGGTTGGTCTTGGTTGAGTAATTACTAGTTGGAGACCTTAATTCAACCCTCGTTAGGTGGATCAATCCACCTCTTAGTGCCAATTCTAACTGAGGTTGAAGAAATTTATAGTAATAGTGACATGAGTTGAACCCTTGATTTGTAATGAGCCGATAAATAGTAAGATATGTGATTACGAATTCTCCTTTGTAAAAAAATAAAGAAAAACCTTAACCAACTTTCCCACTAAATGACTCTCCTCATGAAAGAACTTTTCATGAACTCTAGTGCAAGCAAATGTAAGATTTTATCAGGCCGCTCCTTGTAAATGAAGTCCAATTCAAGCATTGTAACAACAATCAAGCAACAATGGGATTAAAAGTGTCGTCGTGGCGAAATCCAATAGAAGCAAAGTAAGCATATATTACGTTGACGATGGGACTAAAATTCATAACACAACACTATGTATCTAGAAACCTTAATCTACTTGTGGGACTGATAACTTTAAAAGTTGCTTGATGAAGAGCCATGCAACGAAGGGAAAACATATTTATCAACTCTACACTCTATAGAGATTTGCCTATAACCATGAAGTGACATATAAGACAAATAGAAACCATGAAATGTCATGATTACATTCTACCTTATTTGTGTTGAAGTGGTAGAGAGGGAAAATTGAAACCATCAAATGCCATGCTTCCCATCTAGGCTATTTGTCAATATGTGGTTTTGAGTAGAATTTAAAATGAATGTTTATGATGGCCAACTTTAAGCACCTGATAAAAACATATTGATAGTTTGTAGCGAAATCATTACGAATAGGGATAAAATACATATTGTTCTCTAAACCATGATGAGAAGAGGTGCTTATATGAAAAACATGAAAATTTCAGGATTCCACTTTTATTGTCATTGCTAGCATTTGATCAAGATTGGGCTCTTGCAGTTGATTAATAAAAGCTCCTATTCTAATCTAGATGTTTTAGCCTTTTCAATCTTCCCAAAGAGAAAGAGAAGAAGGTCTCACCTGAAGTGCAATCGAGACTTTAAAATGATAGGAAGATACAACATGATGGTTGTGATGTTATATTCATCACCCAGTTATTAATTCCATAAATTATATTTACAAAAATAAGAATGACCAAATTCCAACCATAGCCAAAAGTATATAAACACACTTCGCGACATATTAAACACACCGCAGATTTGCTAACAATGAGTCATAGCTATACACAAAAAATTTAAGTAGGGCCCAATCTTTTCTTATTCATTCATAATCAGATTTTACAATAAACAAGTAATCCACATAAGAGTGTGTAACCTTTTTTCCTTCATCTATGAAGAGCTTTTATACATTCATAGCTATACACAAAAAAATTTAAGTAGGGCCCAATCTTTTCTTATTCATTCATAATTGATTTTACAATAAACAAGTTATCCACATAAGAGTGTGTAACCTTTTTTCCTTCATCTATGAAGAGCTTTTATACATTCATAGCTAGCTAAAGTTGACCATGTCAAGTTTTAGTTACAAAATAGGATAAGGATGAAGAGCTTTTATACATTCATAGCTAGCTAAAGTTGACCATGTCAAGTTTTAGTTACAAAATAGGATAATGATGACTGCGCCAATCCAATATCAATGGGCTCATTAATTATAGTCAACACCTCTTTGTTGTTTGTAGCCAACTTTCCTCTCACGCATCGTTTTCATTGATTTCTATACTCCTTTACCAGGCAATCATGTCCATCTAGTATTTCACAATTTCGAAAACAGAGGGGCCAACAATCACAATTTTGGATAGTTCATGCAAATCCATGATAACATTTTTCTTTAGTGTTTAAAGTTGCCATTAGATAATAGACACTTAAACTATTCAACAATTTACAAACCCAAAAACACAGAGTCTCCAAATCCATTCAAACAGATGATATCACTATTTAAATAACATATTACAAGTGTTGATTGAGTTTTTTGGAGATCAACGATGTATAAAATTTTGAGACGTTCGAGTGGACGCTCCACCCATCATCACGAACATTTCAGCTTTATTTGTCTTTGATAATAGGTGGAGTGTCCACTAGAAAAGTTGGGCATTTCAAAATTTTATACATAATTTATCCCCATAAAACTCAAGTAACATTATGACCAAGTGTGAAAACCTAGACACTCATAAACATATTTCAAAATTAAACAATTTTAGAAGCAAAATCATCAAAGATGGAAAATGTAAGTGCCAATTACAGTGTGCCCTCAAGGTTCACCTATTACTAATTATGGATTGGTACTAATTATGGATTGGATTTGGAGTCTACTTAGTAATTTAATGGAGTTGTTTAAACTTTCTACTTTTTAGTATTTTTTATAAAAAACTGACAATAAAAATCTAAGCGAAATTGCAATTTTATGTTATTTAAACAGCATTTCTGAATGGATTCATCTCACTCTCCATATCCAACAATTTCTTATTAACATCCAAACAAAATTACATCAATAATATTCCTAAAAAGACCATAACTTAAAAGTATAGAAATAAATAAACTAATAATATCCTCACAAAATAGCCAAAACTTTAGACTACGCCTGGATACAGCTACTTAACTGATCATGGGTTGGATTAACCGATTGATTATGGGTTGGATTTGGAGACTGTACGTGATACCTAGTAATTTAATGATGCAGAAAGCTACAAATAAGTAAGATTTACCTCTAAATACCTGTGATGTGATGTACCAGCTAGGCGTAGGCACAATATTTGAAGGAAAGGAGCGCAGATTCCAATGTCAGGCAAGGGTAGGCAGATGGTCACTGCCCACGCTAATAAAGCCGTTTGATACGACACAGTCACACTGGACTCTACACTCCCACTGACACAATACAATACAAAATACCAAGTCACCATCATCAGAACAGCAGCCGCCGACCGTTTCACACTCTCGACGGGCGGTGCAAGGAGGATTAACAAAGTAAAGTAGTAAGCTCTATTGTCTTCTAAACATTTCTAATTGCATCTGTCTCCATACATTTATCCAGTGTTGCTTGCTCTTTCCAGCTGTTGTTCATAAGCTGCTTAATGCCATTCTTATCCCACAAGTTTATGTGGAATTCACAGATAGATTGATTCTCTCTTTCTTTCTTGACCTTTTTAGGATTCCCCGACCTCAGGAAACCCAATAAAAGAGGCAACTAAACAAGTGCTGGGGCTCACTCGGACTCGTGTTATATGGGTTTATCCTTGCACTTGGATTCATCATTTCTGAGTTGAGTAAATTGGGTTTCGAAGGATAAGGAGGTGGAGCAGAGCAGAGCAGGTGGGACTGACTGGTTTCAGCACAAATCAGAAACAAAGCCAGGGTGAACTAGGCTTGTGGGGGGTTTGCTTGAAGCGAAGCGAAGCTCAGGTGGAGCCTGTGGAGTTTGAGTATATTGGTTGAGTTGATTTGTTTATTCAGGGAGATTGCTCTATCAATGGCTTCGGATTTGAAACTTATGTGTGTGCTGTTGCTACTAACTCCTATGTATTGTTCAGGTGAGTACAATACTTCAGTGTTTTCGAGTCTTGTATCCCAGCCATTCATGTCGCTTTATGACTTTGAGTTTGAACAGCATGGTTGTATTTATTTTAATAGGTAGATATAAAAAGCTTCTTGTTTTCATGGCGTTGATCATATAGCTTCTGTAACTCAGCTGTTGTTTTGTAACGCTGTAATGCTCTTTAGTCGTCGTTTGTAATCCACATTGCAGAACAACTCCAGATGTTGTGAGTGATGAGAAATAGGGGATTGGGGTTTGGTGTCAGTCTTGCAGTAGAAAAGTTCAAAAGTTTCTTTTTAGGCTTCTTTTGAAGGGCTGCAGCAAACTGAGGAGCTATGCAATGGCCATCGAATTTAGATCTTGAGTTCTCAGAGGCCTTGAAAACTTTATGGCCAGTTACAGTTAGTCTGTAGAGATCTTGTTCTCAAAGTTCATCTTTATTATTTGACAGATTTCAGTTATGAGTTGTGATAATTTTTCTGGGTCTTTTTTGGCAGGCTCTTTGGATGCAAATGTGAAGAAGATGGACGAGTTGAGTAGTAGTCAAGGACAGTTGCGTTTAGGTGCGAGAAAGGTTTTGGAAAAGAAAGCTACTACTGTAACCAGTAGTGGCGAGGTTCGACCTTCGGAATTTGGGGACAACGCACCCAGCCCCACCAATCTTCCAGCCTCCATAACACATCATTCTCGTTATACATACCCCATCACAACGCCCACTCCTCCCACGATCATAACAACACCTCCTGCCATAACAACGCCAACCACACCAACGCCTATTATAACACCACCTACAACTCCCACAACAACTACACCTGTCCTCAATCCCCCCACAGCCCCTGTAACTACTACTCCTACAACCCCCACAACCACCACCCCAGCTGTATCGGGGACTCAGAGCTGGTGCGTGGCCAGGAGCAATGTTCCAGAAAATTCCTTGCAGGTTGCTCTTGATTACGCCTGTGGTATTGGAGGTGCAGACTGTAGACCGACACAGCAAGGAGGCCAATGCTATCAGCCAATAACAGTTGCTGCCCATGCTTCCTATGCATTCAACAGCTACTACCAGAAAAATAGAATGGCACCGGGGACCTGTGACTTCGGCGGCAATGCGATCATCACCACAACTAATCCGAGTAAGTAAAATGCCCTTCTAACTCCCCCCGGGTTTCCATATGATACGCACGTTATTTGTTAGAAGCTTCTGAATGAATATCCTAGGAGAGAGTGACTCCTTAACTGGCATTGCATCCAAGGGATGCATACAGGAGGTCTGAGACTTTAACTAGTTTCAGGCATCAATCCAACTTGACCAGGAGTTTGAACATGAGATCCCTCCTGTTAAACTCTAGTGCCTTGCTGTGGATAAAAACAAAAAGGGTTTATGGGTTTGATGCTATAACCGGCCCTAATAGGCGACAGGGATATCTTCAGAGACAGTAACTCTTTCACTGGCATTGTATTCAAGGTCTGCATACAGGGGTTTCTTACCAGAAGTCTGAGACTTTTATCTAGTTTCCCACCTCGATCCAAGTTGACCATGAGTTTGAACTTGAGATCCCTCCTGTTATAGTCTAGCCCGGTGTTTTGGTTAAAAGAAAAAGGGTTTACGAGTTTGATGCTGTAACTAGCCCTCGTATATCATAGATATTCGAAGATTGACTTGGTTTTGCCCCAGAAACATTAGTTACAGCTTATAAGATCAAAGGGAAAAGTCTATCTTCTTCTTACTCTGCAGTAAGAATGTCAATTTATTTGAAGATTGATATTGGCCTTCATTTGAAAGGCAATTTTTAACCCTTCCTAACCTGATTAGCCAAGCTAGTGCAAATGCTCTGTAGTTGGTTGCGTGAGTTCCAAAGGTGATAAAGAAAGGGTGTTTATTGTATAGTCTCCATGAGATCTCGAGAAGCAATACTTCAGCCAGAGTATCTATTTACAAAATTGTAGTCTTACCATGGTAATGAATTGACCCTTAGATATCTGATGGCATTTCATCCTCTAATGTAACCTATATCGTTAGAGTTTTGGACAGGATTTACCTCTTGGTACCAAGTAATTTTCTGGCACTGGCTACTTATTTCGATTTGCCATCCATCTTTTGCAATAACAAACTGAAGATCTTGTGGTGTAAAATTCCAAACTTGAGTTTTACAAGTCTTAGAAAAACAAGTGTATATGTTTTGTTTAGTTGCATTGGATACTTGTTCTGTTTATTACTTGTACACTTTCTGTTAGATAAGAAGTTATATATTGGGTATATGTGATTACAGGCTATGGGAGCTGCATGTACTCTGTAGGGTCGAGGTATGTATTGGATAAACTTGGAAAGCTATTCACAACATTTTATATCTTCTTTTTCTTTTTCTGATGTATTGGATTGCACAATCCTCTGTTTATTGTATTGATCTTTACTGATACCTTGGGTGTGAATGATTTGCAGCACGGTTAGCACTCCTCCTCCTGCCACAATTAGTACCGCTCCACCTCCTCCTGCAACATTTAGTGCTGTTCCACCTCCTCCTACATTTAGTACCACTCCAACTACTACCGCTCCAGTGTACAACGTCAGCACTCCAACCGGGGGTATTACTACTCCCACAGTGGGGGGCATTACTGGAGGCATCCCCAGTGCAGGCCTGGGACCAAGTGCATCATACAATACTACGCCCAATTTTTCCGGTGCACCATCATTCTTCCAGTATCTGCCTTCGTCATTTATATTCCTCTTGTCTCTAGTTGTGGCTGTAATACTTGGCTAAATACTTCAAATGCTAGCTCTGTCTGTTTACTAGTGCCATAGCTAGCATGCCAAGCAACGAGGATGATGTCATAGAAATGCTCATCTTTAGTACTCCTACAAGCTATTTGCTTTTGTTAAGAGGCCGCAGGTAAATTTGGTTGGGAGATTTTTGGAGATGGGCATAGAAATGCAGGTCAACCCTTTATTCTTTGCAAGAGATGCATGAGTAAGGGGGGCATATTGTTCCCAAATTTTCATATGTGCATTGAATGCTTTGCAAGAGCTGGTACATTCCTTGTCCACTCACATTTGCTATCTCTTCAATAAATAATACTATCTTCATCCATGCTTTGTTCTCTAATGCATTTTAATATTGCTCAGTGGTGAATGTCTGATCAAATGGGAAGTTCTCATAGCAATCGGACACAATGTTTAACTATATTAGATCTTATCATGCTATCTTATCATACTAATAGCAGCAACAATATGCCCTTTTGAGATCCAGGACATGGATATACCCACCTCAGAGGCCAGCCAATGTTGGTCTGTTAATCTTCAGTAAAAAATAATGGAGAGTAATCAGTCAATGCTACAGATTCTCCTCTGGGGAATTGTCTTGCTTGGGTTTTTTTAAGTTTTTATACTTGTTTAGTGAGAATCTAGAAGTTTCAAGTAGGGTCTTGGATCTATCTATTCAGGATGAAAAAAACCATAGGCATAAAGAGGTTTATGGATCACTGCTACTTTATTTTATTTATGTTATGCTCAGTAAAGGTAGTATAGATCAGGCGGATTCCTTTGTTTAATGGGCCGTAAGAGTACTTTGCTCCTCTCAATAAATGATTGCATCATGAAATTTCCATTTCCACTGCTTCAGTGCTTTATTGTATTGATTTTTCTTCCATTGCATAATTACATTGATTTTTCTAATTGAAATTGTGGGCCTGTTCTGTCTGCTGAAAATTCATTATGAAGAATATATTTTTGGCTGAATCATTCATAACGAAGAATATACTTTTTGGCTGGATCCTTTAAAAAAATTCTTGTCTGCTCTTCTTTAGTTAATACATATGATTTCTTTGGCATCACATTTACAATTTATGGTATACCCGGCTATGCAGAGCTGAGCTTATATTTATGTATTTCTTTTTGGCTTTCGGTTGGCATTGCATACCAACCCTTCATAGGATTCTCTGTTTATGGGTAGGCCTGCTTTATGAAATAAATAATTTATTTAGGGCTTAAAGTTATAACGCACTGTGGAAAATTGGATTCTTGGTTTTGAATTGACAAAAAGAGTGGACAGTTTTATTCTCCCAACTAAGAAATCCATTCGTGGTAACTTTTGGTTCGATATTTATGCCAGTGTGCTTTTTATTTGGGAAAATGGCAGGCAGTCCTTTATACGTGAAGACCGCCGACCATAAAAGCTATTAGAGTGGGAGGAGCATTTTACTTTGCTGCACAGCAGTAGCAGTACCTCTCATGTGATTCGAGTGGCTTCCAACATTTAATAAAGCATAAAGTCCACAGTGGCCGAAATTGAATTGTAAAAGTGCCCTCACAGAAATCAAATCTCAAATCATTGTAGTAGAAGACAATATTCAAATAAGATGCCTGACTTTACTTTTGCCTTTAGTATGTACACTCATTTTGGCTGTTTATACTACGACCATGTGATATTATGTACCTATCCTATAATATTATGTACCTATCCTATAATACTAATATTGATTTAGAATATTAATATATAATATTAATATTGATTTAGAATGTGACACTAATACAGAATTTATGTGGAAAATAATTTAATATCAATATTAAAAATGTTTTAAATATAAATATAGTTTTAAGGTCTTGTCTAATTGTTTTATGTTTTGGTTTTTTGGTCGGACAACATAAATTTGTAAGAAATTATAATTTTTTGTTGTTAAAATTGTATTTCTGAATGTAGAAATGGATTCAGCTTGCTGAATTTTTTTTAGGGCATTAGGATTATATAGAATTAACGATTCAAATATGTAGATTCAACAATTTCTCACCTGAATTCAGACAAATATTCCTGGAAAATATCTGATTATATAGAATTAACTACCCAAATCTGTAGATCCAACAATTTCTCCTGTGAATTGGACAAATATATTCCTCAAAAATATTTCTCAAAAGCCTCTGGATTTCATACTTTAATATTTACATGAGTTGTATTGTGATTCTCTTTTCTTTTATGTTGTGGTATAGATATGATGTGTTTAACAATGATACTATATTCTTTTATCATTCTTTTATGTTGTTTAACAGTGATATGATATATTTTTTATAATCATTTAATGTTGGACCACCTTTCTTGAATTCTCTATATATGACTTTAGGCATATGCATTTTAGGGATGTTTAGTGTTTAGGAAAGATATTTTGCGAACTTTCTTTTCGTGGTCTATGGTTTTTGGTTATTGGTTTGGTTCACTTTGACTCTTGAGGCACTAATTGGGGGCATTTCCTTACTTCAAAGATCCAATTTGGGGGTCAAGCATTTGATTAGATCCATAGTTAGTATGCCTCATTACAAGGCTACGACAATCCAAATCCATTTTGGGTAGGTATTTATAGGCTCAAGTGAATAAAATATTTTTAAATCCTCTTTGATCGGAAGGTGCTCATTGTATTGTGGATTCTCTCGTTGTATTGTGACAATGTGTTGCAACACGCAGAGCAAAAATGGTTTTAGGGGAAAAACTTGCTAGACGACTTGAGATGTTTGTGGTATAGGGTTGTCTCTAATGCTAAGTGTGTAGTGCCTTTATGTAGTGAGGTCATTCATTTCCCTATTTCTACCTTTCAATTCATTTTTATAAAAAAAATTGAATAACCTTTTGGAAAAACCTTATCTTGTAAGGAAATACTCAACATGGTATCGAATGTTTATCTAGCTTCTTTATTTTTTACTAGGGTCTTGCGCAATTAGTTTGGCTCCAACCTTGCACATTTGTTAGAGTATCCCAAAAGGTTTAATCCCCACATACAATGAACAATTCAACCCGATAACTTCAAGGCTAGGTACAACACAACTAGGGCAAGGGAGCTATCAAATCCTTCCAAGGGAACTCGGGTCTCCATTCAATGCATATTGTTGTATCATTAGAAATAGTACTTTTAGTGTTTTAGTATTTTGTATTTGAAATCAATGCAAATTTGTTAACCACAGTATCACGACGAGGGGGGTGGATTGTTTAGGAGGTGGAATATGCTCTCAGGGCATCATATCTCTCATCTTCAACCCATTAAGTATTAGTAGCTACGACATCTTTCATTCATTCATCCCGTCTCATTTCCAATACAAGGTTTAATTAGGCACCAAAGAAAATTGGGAAATACAAAGTTTAGTTAGGCACCAAAGAAAATTGGGAATTGACTCTAGGTTAACTCACATTTTGTTTTTATTAATTTGCTATCTTGCTTAGTTCACCAAAGGAAATTGAGAATTAACTTTAGATTGATTTGCATTTATTTTTGTTAATTTCTCATTTAATTATAATTCACTAGAAACCTGAAGTGCCCCACAATGCTAAATAACTAATTAAGAGTGAAACTATAACTCAATCCAATTAAGAGTAAACCATTAAATTAATCTATAAGCCTTCCTTTCCTCTCCTCTCCCTTCTTCCGCTTTGGGTTTCTTGATTGTCTTAAAATAGAGTGTTGACTCTAATTTCTTTCCTTGTTAGTAGTGTTGTAATAAGGTGGTTGTTCATCCTTGCCTTTATGATACATGTGGTAGTATGGATTAGTGTTCTTGCTACTCGCCACAAATATGTACAATCATGTTCACTATTTATACAATGATAAATGATAAATGATAATGTGACAATATGTTTTAATCTTATGAGGGATATATATGGGATTGAAAGTGTATGTAATGGGGTTAAATATATATATGTAATAAGGGTTTTCTTAATAGAGGATTTACATGTGTTATGGGAGTGTATATATATATATATATATATATATATATATATATATATATATATATATTAATATTAGGTAGGTGAATATATGATTTGGATATAGAGAGAGGAGTTACGTTTAGGGAAAACCCATGTGTACTTTCCCTCATTAAGATGGTACCAAGGGTAAACTCTAGATTCTTTAGGACACAAGGCTAGGTTAATGAAAGGCTTGAAGCCATTACAACAATATATTCATTATGAGCTCAACATGGGTAAGGGAGGATAACACTCCAATCACACAACCACTAGAGCTAGACTCAATTTCAATAAGTGGACATATTTGAGATTATTTAGAAATGGTATATATATAGATATATAATATATTATTAGGGAGATGAATATATAATTTGGATATATCGAGAGAGGGGTTACGTCTAGGGAAAACCCTTGGGTACTTCCCATCATTTCGAGGATGGTAGAGAGAGAGAGAGAGAGAGAGAGAGAGGTTACCTCTAGGAAAATCCGTGTGTACTTTCCCTCATTTTGAGGATGGTACCCAGGATAAACTCTAGATTCTTTAGGACACAAGGATGACACTAGGCCAGGGAAATGAAAGGCTTGAAGCCATTACAACAATATATTCATTATGAACTCAACTTGGGTAGGGAGGATAACACTCCATCACACAACCACTAGAACTAGACCCAATTTCAATATGTAGACATATTTGAGATTATTTAGAAATGGTATCTTTAATTTAAGAGTTATAGGGAAAGTCATCCTTATTATTTATTTGATAGTTGTACTTCACTCTTAACATTTAATTTACATTATATGCACTCTAAATTAATTATGCTTGATGCTCACATTCATGTAGATTATATGCATTCTCATTTAATAGTGCTCGACGATCTCATTTGATGTACATTATATATACTTTGGTATATCATCTTATTTTAAGGATTTTATATTATTATATACAATTTAATATATTGTCTTATTTTAAAGATTTAATATAAAATATATTATTGCTAGGGAAATGTGCTTGCCTAATATGAGCAAGATGTGTAATTCCTTTGGTGTTCAACATGGAGTTGACATTGAAATAAAAAAAAAAAAAATCAATATCGACCATAAATAAAATATTTCAATGTCCAACTTAAGTAAAATAATTTTATATCAAGTTTCTTTATATATAGAGAGAGATAAAGTATTTGAAAGTAAAAAATTTATTATTCTATTCATAGGTGTTTTTTATGAGTCTAAGGGAGATGTGTAATTCCTTCAATGTTTAATATGGACTTTGACACGTGGCCATAAATAAAATACAATGTCCACTTTAATTACAATATTTCAATATCAACTTTAGATAAAGTCACTGAAAGTAAAAAAATAAATTATTGCATCTAAAGATACTTTCTACGACGAGTATGATCAAGATGTGTAATTCCTTCAATGCTCAACATGGAGTTGACACGTGGCATTTAAAAAATATTAATAACAATTTTTTTTTGATGTCAGCGATAAATCAAATCTTTCAATATCCAACTTAAGTAAAATAATTGTATATCAACTTTATTTATATAGAGAAAGATACAATGTCTGAAAGTAAAAAAATTCAATGTCGGCCATAAATAAAATCTTTCAATGTCCAACTTAAGAAAAATAATTTTATATCAACTTTTTTTATGATGATGATGATGGTTAACGTCCACTGAGACCAAAATTGGTCTTTCGGACCTTAAGAAAAGCAAGAGATTACTTGGATTTCTTTAAAATGTTATTTTGATGCTTGAAACACATTAAGAGAAACATTTCAAGACCACTAAATTTTTGATGACTTAGAAAGTCAGGAAGGTCAGTATTGTGACAAATATTTAGAATTTGGGATCTAATTTGGGTATATGTAGAGCATTTTAGGAGAAAGTGATTTTCATCTTCAACCCTCTTGGTGTCACAAAGGTGACATATTCTTTCTTGCCATGATATTTTGAGGATTGTCCAACGTCTAGTTTCACTATGTGGCTCATGAGAATTAGTTCTGATTTTAGCAATATTAATTATCTTTTTTACACTAGTCAAAACAAAGAGATACTTTTGATCTTCAAGGTTAAGGTTAACAACCTCCTTATAATATCTTAATTTTCTTTTATCCTCCAATTCTTTATTACACCATAGATTGTCCTTAAATTTAGCTTGTACAATATTTTTAATATCATCGATATTCTGCAAAATAACTTCTTCTTTTATTCCCCAATGATTTAGCCAAGACTTGGCATCATTATGCCATCCCCGCTTGAGTTGTTGGTGCTTTTGGCTAGCAATTTTGGGAAGCCTCTTGTTATCCATGTTGTTTATCTTATTCTAGTACATTAAGTACCTAATCATAGTTGTGCTCTCAATGGGGGAAAAACTCACTTCGTTGAGGAGGATAGGATAGGATAGAGTGTATTTCCCTTAATTTTGAGATTATAAGTTATACAATTCTTTTGGATCTACTCTATGTTTCTTCGGGAATCCTGAGAGATACTGCATCCCCAATCTTAACATCCATACAAGATAACATGAGTGATAAGAGTCTCAAAGAGGAGATTTTTCTTATCCCATAGCCAAAGGTCTACTAATTTATAATTATTTTCAAGCCCATAATAAACTTTCCATCCTCCATTTGTCATTTTCTCAATGCTATAGTTCAATTGAGCTTGTGATGAATATCAATTCCAAGATACATGTAGGAAGACACTTCCTCCAAGATATTATTGTCATATACAAAATTATCATAGGTGATCTTGTTGGATGTAATAATTATAACCTTCGTTTTGTCAATGTTCACAATCATACCTGCACTAGAGAAAAAGTCCTTGAGGATTATAAAGTTGCTTACTAAGGTCATAGAGATTCCTTGCCACAAGAACAATATCATCAGCATAGAGAAGAAGGATGATTATTATACTAGCAAGAGTTGGTCCAACACACCCTGTGACTTCCAAACAATCTTCTAACTTGTCAATGTAAATGCCAAAAAGGGTAGGGGATAGGGGGCAACCTTGCTTGACTCCTATATTTGAAAGTTAAAAAAAATATTCCAAAATTTCTTATTCTGTCCATAAGTGTTTTTTATGAATATGAGGGAGATGTGTAATTCCTTCAATGCTTAATATGGGCTTAACAAGTGGTCATAAATAAAATACAATGTCCACTTTAATTTAAATTATTTTAATATCTTTTTGTTTTGTAAGTACGAAATGGTATTTTTAATTAAAATTTGACAAAATATACATCAGTAGCAGAGTGGTTATGAGAGCCAAATAGACATATTTGTCCAACCATACTTTTGTCATGCCTAGAGGGAAACCACGCCAGCTTGCAAAAAGATAACGAGAACTATGATTTTAAGAGTTTGTCTTCTCTATACTACCTGAAACAACTAACTTATAACTGTATAAGACTGCTATGATTGCTAACTTAAAACTATAAAAGACTGCTACGATTGCTAAAAGATCCATATAATAAAACATAAAATCTATAATTGAGTTAATATTCATTAGGAGCAGGAACCTATAACACCTTATAGGGCTTATCCATGTCATGCTGAGACTGAGGGTGAGGAGGCCTAGCAGAGGTTGAGGCTCATTTGTCACCCGCAATCTAGAAAATCCCTCCATGTTTTTTGACAAGCCAAGATCCCATGGTGATAAGCATACTGACTTCTTGTTTCAATGCATCCACTCTTTGGGAGAGTTGTTCAATTCCCCCACATGTGGCTTCATGCTTTGGGCCATTAGAGTTTTAATATTCCAGTAAAGTTCAACAGTTCGAAAGTACCTTGAATCATGATTCCTAGTGCACCCCAAGTCCAGAATGACCTTCCCGACTTGTCTATCCACCTGAGTCTATGTCCTCAGTGTGGGCCTTAACTTTCATTACTTCTTCCTCCATACCAACAATGAAATCCTTCATCGATTTATTAATGTCTTCCTGATAATACTTGGCCCGCGTCCTCGACAGCCATGACAACTTTATTCTTTCTCTCAGAGTATTTTACGACTTGGCACTTGCGGGACTCCATAAGTACTAGGACACTTGCAAATGGACCCCCATAATCCCTAATTTTGTACCCAAGTGCCTTCTCAACCAAAATCCACCAGAGCAACGAATAACCAAACTACCATACCAACCAAGAATTTTGCTTCGTCTCGAACTGCATGCTTCCCTTAACAAAATTTTCTCCATACTCAGTCGTGATGTCGCTCAGGACAAGGCCGAAAGCCACTTCACTGGTCATTAATGGGCTCATAATGGTCGAACGAGGGAGGAGAAGGAGCTTTGTACTGCACGTCTCGAACGCTCATATCAACATTCATACCCAAAGTAGATGGTACAAGCGGAGATGGGATAACACGAATCAACCCTAGCTACGAGGTGACAAAGAAGACTCCCCTCATCGAATTACACCCCTCATCACATGTGCCACTTTTCATGTTTGCATGGCCATTGGTGACATTTGTCAATCCATACTGGGGAATTAAAATATTTCAATATCAACTTTATATATATATATATATATATATACACACACACCAACGCGGATCCATCTTAACTATGGATCTATCGTGTGTCATGATGGATCAAGTCCCTTGAAATGAAAACTTCTTTTATATAAAAAAAACTTGATAAAAGACTTGCAACCTCGAGAGATTTGATACCTCTCAGTGTATGATAGATTGAGAGTTCTTTCTTAAAACATTAAAATTGTGTTTTTGAGTACGAGGGAGATGTATAATTCCTTCCACGATGGAATTCACACACACACACACACACACACACACACACACACACACAAAAAAAAATAAAATATTCTTTTAGATCAAGTCTCTCAAGGTTGCAAACATTTCCTCAAGTTTTTAAAAAAGGGTCTTGATCCCTCTTGACACATATAGATTTGAAGTTAAACATATAGATTTACACTCATGTACTTATAAACATGATGTATGTTTTTAAAAAAAAGTAGGAACTATGGTAAAATGTTGATGATTTAGAATGTAATGTAAGAATTTAAAGAAAATTGACCAAGAGGCTCCCCAAAATTGTTTCAGAATCTATCCAAAATCACCAATGGCTCAAGCGGGTATGGAATAATGATGCCAAGTCTCGACTAAATCATTAGGGAATAAAAGAAGAAGTTATTTTGCAGAATATCGATGATATTAAAAATATTGGACATGCTAAATTTAAGGAGAATATATGGTGCGATAAAGAATTAGAGGATAAAAGAAAATTAAGATATTATAAGGAGGTGGTTAACCCTAACCTTGAAGATCAAAATTATCTCCTTATTTTGATTAGCGTAAAGAAGAGAATCGATATTGCTAAAATAAGAACTAATTCTCATGAGTCGCATGCTAGTGAAATTTAGCATTGGACAATCCCCAACACACCATGGCAAGAAACAATCTGTCATATTTGTGACACCAAGAGGGTGGACGATGAAAAGCACTTTCTCCTTGAATGCTATGCATATACCCAAATTAGATTCCAATTTCCAAATATTTGTCACAATACCGACCTTCCTAACCTTCCAAGTCATCAAAACTTTAGTGATCTTGGAAAACTTCTCTTAATGATTTTCAAGCATCGAAATAACATTTTAAAGAAATCCAAGTAATCTCTTTCTTTTCAAGATAATATAAGAAAAATAATTATTAAAAATATTAAATTAATTGATTAAGTCTAAATAATGATGAATTATTAAATTAAAGGAATAAAGTATTAAAATGATTCAGTATTAAAATGGACATGTTGGAGGAAGTATTATTTAATAAATATAATAATGATGCTTGCTAGAAATTAGTCAAGAGAGAGAATAATAATATTATTAGTTTAGGGTGTCCCCGAGGTGTAGGACAGTCGATGACGGAGTGTGTTGTTAAGCCACTCCGTGTTGTTAAAGTCACTGGTTCAAAACCTGCGGGGACAAAAAATCCAACCATGTTAATGGTTGGTGTGGCTCAGGACGGGTGCGATCCCCGGGTGATTTTGGCGGCTTAGATGCCCCTGAGTCGCAGTTTCTCAAGCCACAGGTTAATCGCGTAGCCAACAGGTCCCACACAAATTAACAAACAAACAAAAAATATTATTAGTTTAGGGGAAAATAGAGATAAATTAGAGTAGGCAAATATAAAGTTATATTAGGGAAAATTGATATTAGAAAGAGGAGGAAATAGAGAGAGGAAGATAGGATTAAAGGGTGGAGAGAGGAGAAATTGAAATAATATAATGGGGTAAATTAATAATAAAAATTTTAGTTAATGATAAAGGGGTAAGAGTAGAAAGTAAGGAAATTATTAAAGTAAAGTGTTAAATTATGATAGTAAGATGATATGATAAAGGAAAGGAAAAAGGAGAGGAGATTAGGGAAGAGGGTGGTGTTAGAATAAAGAGGTCGATTGACAATACAATAATTAAGGAAGGAGATATTAATTAAGAAGAAAGATAATAAATAGCAAGAATAGGGAAAGGTGAGAGAATATGAAGATAAGGGGAAAAAGTAATAAATGAGATATAGAAAAGGTTAAAGGGAGATCATAATGGTGAAAAAAAAAGGAGGAAAACAATATAAAGTTAAGAGAGAAGTAGAGAACACAAAGTGTGTAATAGTGATGAAACAAAGGGATTAGGTGCCAAGAGAGGAGCATAAAGAAATTATGACCCTCTTTTGTTAAATAGGTGGGAGGGAGAGGGTGGAGGGAAATCTTGAAGTCGGAGGTCTAATGGTCAAGGTGATGGATGGTAGGTTTCCAAGAATAAATAAGTTTGCAACCATCTTCTCGGTTAAAATTATTAGAATGTTTTTCGATTTCAAGGGCTCTCCTAATGAGATGGGATGAGTGATGAGGGGTTGGGGATAATATTTTAGATTGGTCAAATTATATAAGATGCTTTGATTTATACAAGTGTTAAGCGATTGTTGATTTAGAGATTCATTTATGGGTAGTATCAGCTATATGTTCTTTAAGCCTAGATTTAAAGGTTCTCCCAGTTTGTCCAATGTAAGATTTTCCACAGCAGCAAGGAATTTGGTAAACCCCTGGGCCAAGCATCGGGTCATGTTTATCTTTTGTTGCTCTAAAAAGTTGTTTGAGGGTATGTAGGGTTTGAACATAGTTTTGATATTCTTTTTAGCCAAGAATTTGGCGATGTGATCAATTGTGATTTGGATGTATAGAAGAGAGAGGAGCGCACGAGGAGGAGAGGAGGGAGAGGAGGTTTGTGGTTTAGGTTTGTTGGCTGAGCGGAAGGCTTGGTTAATTTGAGTGAGAGTGTAGCCATTGGACAAGAGGGATTTGGTTAAATGGTCATTTTCCTCCGTGAGGAATTGTGGGGAAGATATGTAGATGGCACGAGTAATCAAGGTTTTTAGAACAACAAACTTTTGAGCTGGGTGATGGTGGGATATGGCATTTAGACATCTATCACTGTTCTCATCTTGGATGTTCTCATTTCTCGTCTTCCTGATGGCTCCCTTTTCCACCAAGTCTATAGTAAGAAAACTCACACTAACATATATCTATTACTAGTTCCCACCATCACCCAACTCAAAARTCCGCTTCTCTAAAAACCTCGATTACTCGTGCCATCCGCATATCCGCCCCACAATTCCTCGCGGAGGAAAAGGCCCATTTAACCAAATCCCTCTTGTCTAATGGATACACTCTTGTTCAAATTAATTGAGCCTTCTTCTCAACTAGAAAAATTAAACCATAAACCTCCTCTCCCTCCTCTCCTCCTCAAGCGCTCCTCTCTCTTCATACATCCAAGGCACAACCGATCACATCGCCAAACTCATGGATAAGAAGAATATCATAACCGTGTTCAAACCCTACAAAACTCTGAAACAAATTTTTATAACAACAAAAGATAAACATGACTTGATGCTTGGCCCAAGGGTTTACCAAATTCCTTGCTCCTATGGAAAATCTTACATTGGCCAAACTAGGAGAACCTTTAAAGCCGTGCTTAAAGAACATATAGTTGATACTACCTGTAACCGAATCTTTAAATCAACGATTTTTGAACACTCATATAAATCAAATCATCTTATCTACTTTGACCAATCTAAAATATTAGCCCTATCCCCTCATTATTCCTCCCATCTCATTAGAGAATCCCTTGAAATCGAAAAACATCTTAATAAATTTAACTGAGATGATGACTACAAACTTAGCCATTCTTGGAAACCTGCCATTCATCACCTTGACCATTAGACCTTCGGCTTCGAGATTTCCCTCCACCATCTCCCTCCCACCTGTTTAACCAAAGAGGGTCCTAATTTCTTTCTACTTCTCTCTTGGCACCTATTCCCTTTGCTTCCTCATCACTACCCACTACGTGTTCTCTACTTCTCTCTTAAATTTATCTATTTTCCTTCTTTTTTTTTCACAATTATGATCTCCTTTTAACCTTTTCTATATCTCGTTTATTACTTTTTCCCCTTATCTTCATATTCTCTCACCATTCCATATTCTTGCTATTTATTATATTTCTTCGTAATTAATATATCCTTCCTTAATTATTGTACTGTCAATCGTCCTCTTTATTCTAACACCACCCTCTTCCCTAATCTCTTAGCCTTTTTCCTTTCCTTTATCATATCACCTTATTATCCTAATTTAACACTTTAATTTAATAATTTCCTTACTTTCTACTCTTACCCCTTTATCATTAACTAACATTTTTATTATTAATTTACCAAATTATCTTATTTTAATTTCTCCTCTCTCCACCCTTTAATCTTTATATATCTTCCTCTCTCTATCTTTTCTCCTCTTTCTAATATCAATTTTCCCTAATCTATCTTTATATTTCCCTAATCTAATAATATTTCTATTTTTCCCTAAGCTAATAATATTATTATTCTCTCTCTAGACTCATTTCTAACAATCATCCTTATTATATTTATTAAATCCTTAGTCTAAAAGTTCTACAAAATGACTCTTCTCTGGCAATATTTTACAGGGACATTTGCTCGAAATCCGGCCAGAAATTGTTAGATCTGCAAATTTGAGTGATTTTTTTTTATAATCCGAGTGCCCCAGGGGTTCTTCAACATGTTGAATCCATTTTTGCATTCATAAATGGATTTTAAACAACAAAAAATAGTGATTTTGTGCATATTTATGTCACCGGATTCCGACGAAAAAACCCATTTCGTAGAATAATTAGACAATGTCTTTATTAAATATTACTCCCTCCAACATGTCCATCATTTTATTACCAACAACTATATTAACAATAACCTCATCCTTATTTATAAACCCCAACACTCTTTTACAACTTATCAACTTTCTATGTCCTTGATGATGGGTGGAGTGTCCACTAGAAATGTTGGACGTTTCAAATACTCCACAGAGTTTTGATCCAGAAGTTTTTTCACATATCTAATTTTGATATTTTAATTTAATTAAAAAAGTAATTATAATTATTTAAAAAAATGTTTTTAATAAACATATTTAGTTTGATTAAAAAAACAATTTCCACCATTCTTATCTTATAATATTAACTATTTAGAGTGTGATGCGAGAGTCTCAAGCAAAATTAATCACAAATTTTCGAAGATTGTGTTTTTAAATAAAAACTCTAATTTTAATATTTTTAAAAATTATGTTTTTAATTAAAATATTTAATTTAAACAAAATAAATTTTATTTTTTTTAATATTTAATATAAACGAAGTAAAAAAAATAAAAAAATAGTTTAATTAATGATCCCTAATTATGTGTTGGTTTTAATGGTGGCTAATCAACATCATTATCAATAAATAATAAATTCAATTTTTTTTCCTCGGAAAAAAGCGTAATTTTATTAATTCGGAGAGACAAAATCACATTTTGTAGGTGCTTCAAAGAGCACAACACACCTCCTGTGTGTATTTTTTACAAGAGAAAGGTGGCCCTCGGCCTAGACCCAAAAAGTGACCACAAAAATATGAACTTGACATTTATAGGCAAAAATTAGCTTTGCATGACAACATGCCTATAATTTACATCACCCAGAACAAGGTGGAATAAAAATTATAGAGTAATATCATAATATATACATGGAAAAGGGTGCTTCAAAACAAAAAATTATATGCGATCAAAAAAGGATGCCGAGATAACTTTTATCATTGGCCATATAGTTGTGTCGCAGAAGAAATATGTCATTTACTATAACGTGCTAACAACTGCTGAATGCGGAAAATGAAAACATGGTGATACCTCATGTTGTTGAAAAGTGAAAATCCAGTCGCACAATACCCATATTGTGTCAATCATGAAAGAAAGAACAGTTTGAAGCTTCAGTCATGTGTCTGCCTGGGGTCCTCTATAAACGATCGATGATAAAAGGCATAAAAGTCCTCCCCTTTATGCTCTATGAAGTTCCACTGACCCAGGGTGAGTTGCAAGCCTGATTTGGAAAAATTATCTGCTACCACGTTCCTGTCCCTGTAGACATTTGTGATAACCACAGAATCGAATACGTCCATCAAATGAAAGATATCCTCCAAGATAGGAATAAGAAAAATGTTGTGACAAATTCGATGCTTTCTTGCCCAATTGATGACATTCATAGAATCACCAAAGATTTGAATGTGATGAATTTCCATCTCTTCGATAAAAAGAAGTAATAGTTTTAATGCCAATATTTCAGCATAGTTGTTTGTACCCCGACCCATACCCATTTTGATATGAAAATAATGGTTTTCTGCTAGATGGAGAACTACTCCCCCCCACAAGTGAAATTCTGAGAAGCTCCATCAAAGTATGCTGAGGGTTTTGAAGTATCAATGACCTCTGGTTTATTTAGTTGCAAGGTTGAAACTTCTTTTGACTGAGGGAAATGTGACAATATGGACAGACTTTGGGCTGTAATTGCCTCTGGGACAGAGGCCTTTTCTTTGAATATCATTGCATTCTGGGCTAGACAAATGCCCCAGCTGATTAAAAGAGGAAGATCTTTTAAATCCTTATGAATTGGATCTCATATCTAGGCCTTCCATGCCAGTTCCAACGTGGGTCCATTCCATATGCATCTATGCCTGAGGCTTGTGGAAGTTTCAATCCATACTTTCTTGGAGAAAGGACAAGAGATGAGGATACAGAATGTGGATTAGTTATCATTTTGACAAAGTGGGCATCTACCCGACCCTTCTATTTGACGCCTTCTCAGATTATCCCATGTTGGAATTTTGTCATTTAGAGCCACCCACAGGAAAATTTTGGCTTTTTGAGGGCATTTCAGCTTCCATAATCCCCTCCACCACCAACTTGGATTTTGATGAAGAAGGTCTATATTCAAAGCTATGTAGTCGAATTTTGGAGTGTAGGAACCTAGGGGATCCTTTTTCCATACTAATTCATCTTCCCTATCCGAGAGTTTGATGTGACCTCTATGGAGGGCTGAAATATAGTTCTCCAATAGGACTGCAAAATCACCATTTAATCGCAGAGATGCAACACTTCTCCAACCTTGATTCCAAAGAGTAGTTGAGGGAGGATCAGAGAGGTGGGAGAGAAAGGAGATATCTTTCCTGTGAAGCTGATTAATTAGATCATCTGGTAGTATGTGAGAGATCCCACTACCAAGCTAGGGATCATCACCTATGCGGATATAATTTCATTTACCTACCTGCCAGGCCAAGCCATCAACTATCACTGGAAATGAGGATATCATGGATTTCCAAATAATCAAGCAGTGATGGGTTGACTTGATTGGTGATCAAATGAAGTCTTCCACAGTATCCGGGAAGATATATTTTTGAGTAACTACCAGGGACCAAAAACTGGTGATTGAAATAAGGCGCCAACAAGCCTTTGCCGCCAAAGCCTTGGAAAATAGAAAAATATTTTTGAGTCCCCAACCTCCCAAGGATTTTGGTCGAGCGAGGCATTCCCATTTTTCTTAGGGCTGAGTAAACTTATCCCCTGAACCAGACCAAATGAACCGAGAACAATTCTGCCTTATCTTTTCTAGCACACCCTTTGGAATCCAAGCCAGTGACATCCAATATATTGGAATGGCTTCCAGTACAGATTTGGTCAGAGTGAGTCTACCTGCTCTAGACAACCACCTGAAGCTCCAACCATTTAACCTTTTCTCCAATTTTGATACAAGCCATTTCCGATCTTATTTTCGGTAGTTGTTCGACTTCAACTAAAACCCCAGGTATTTTAGACCTTCTGAGATGTCCTGGACTGTGTAAGGAAAGAGTCTTCGATAGGTGTCCACTTCCTCTCTTTCCATATATGAGATAGTGAGGGTGGATTTTTGTATATTTATTTGCATCCATGTAGCCAAGCGGAAAAGAGATAGTATTTCTGCTAGGATTTCCACGTCCTGAACCCGACCACTGCAAAAAATGGGAACGTCATCCAAAAACAGAAGGTGAGTGATCCTCATACTAGGGGAAATTTGAATTCCTTGGAATTCCCCTATTTTGGCTGCGTTATCAATAGCCCTACTCAAGCCCTCAAACACCAGTAGGAAAAGAAGTGGAGACATGGGGCATCCTTGACGTAGAACCCTTTCTGATATGAAAAAGGGAGATGCAACCCCATTGATAAGGACAACAAAGGAGACCGAAGTGATACAAGCCATCACCCACTTTATGAATGGGACCCCAAACCGAAGATGAGTAAGTAAGAGTTGAATGTATGACCAATTCACCCAATCATATGCTTTTGAAAGATCAATCTTTAGAATAATATCCTTTGCTTTTGTTATCTTCGGGCTATGCAGGCCTTCATGGGCTACCCCTATTTCCTCATGGATATGGAGCCCTTCAAGAAACCCAAATTGTTCTTTGGATATGGCATTTGATAAAAGTGGCTTCAGTCGACGAGCTATGATCTTGGAAATAATTTTGTAAATACGATTGTAGAGAGAAATGGGCCTGAATTCATCAAAGGTCTGGGGATCATCCACCTTAGGAATGAGGGCTATAAATGTAGAGTTGAAAGGATTGTAAATTCTTCCATTGGTTCTAGATTCCTCAATGAATTTAAGTAGGTATGCTCCGATAAGGTCAAAAAAACCAATGTAGAATTCAATTGTCCATCTGTTTGGACTTGGACTTTTATCCTTCTGAAAGCTATGAAGAGTTTATTTCAGCTCAGCTTCAGTGACTTCTGCATAGAGATATTGATTCCCTTCCTCATCCACAAAGTTGGGAAAGTATAACTCCAATCTTATGATGCCAACTATGTTCACTCTCATGTTTGCTTTAAATAAGGACTGAAAATGGCTTTTACCCATGTTTGCTAGCCCCTCAAAGGATGTGAACAATCTTCCCTCTTGATCCTTTAAACTCCATATTGTGTTGGCTGCTTTCCACCCCTTGGCATAGGATTGAAAACATTTGGTATTCTCATCCCCATTCTCGAGCCAGATTACTTGGCTTTTAAGCCTCCACATTGCTTTTTGATCTGCCAACAATTGTCTACACATTTCCTCAAGACTCTTCATATTATCTTGAGAAGAGCCTAAGGTGAACCCATAATATGTATGTTGATAGATCAACTCCAGATGATCCTCAATACTTTGGAGTTCCCACTCATCCACTTTATGTTTTGTTTTTTCCCATGACATGACCAACTTTTTTCTTCTCTTTAGATTTGTCGCGAATTGGATGGAAGCCAGAATGCCCACATAATCCTTAATTCCAATCTAATTAGACTTAACTAGCTTCTGGAAACCCTCATCAATTAACCAGGAAGAGTTGAATTTGAATGGAGATGCAGCCTTTTGAGGGCCACCTTCAAATTCTATCCACACTAGGGAGTGGTCTGATTCACCTCCACTCCCAATCCATTGATGAAATTGGAATGGGAGAAATGACAAGGGTTTTGAGATCAAGAAGCAATCTAACCTCTTGGAGACATGAGCTTCCCCTACCTGCATATTCCTCCAGGTGGGTAGAAGATTTAGAGGTGTTATATCAATAAGTCCATTGGAAGACAAAAGATGGTTGAAGTACGCTAGTTGATGGTCAAGGTGGGACGAGGGGCCCAACTTTCAGCTTCCCATAGTGAGAAATTGAAATCACCTCCTATTATGAGATTTTAAACCTTCATAAGATCTTTACCAAACAATGATTCCCAAAAAGGAATCCAATCCGAATGTGGCCCATAAACATTGATTATTCTGACCTCCATACCAATTCCTTCCACCTGAACGTCCACCCCCAAGAAGGAGTTCAAAAGATTTATACTCCTAGAGCACCAACCTAGGACTAGGCCTCCCGACCTACCCCGAGCATCCATCCCTAGGAAAATCCAAACTGAGAAAAGAGAAGTTAGGATCTTGGTGGCCTTGACTTCATTTGTTAAGGTTTCTTGAAAAAGAACTACTTCAGGTCAGTGTAAGGATACCAGCCACTTCAGGGAATATTTTATTTTGGGGCTCTCTAAACCCCTACAATTATATGTGAGGATTTTCATGGGGGAACCCCTACGAGGGAATTTTATACTCTAAGAGCCCCTAGAATGGACCATTGTTGGCCTGAAGCAATATCAACCAGTGCGCGAGATTGAGCCTTAGAAAGATGAGAGTTTCTACCACGACCCTTTTTGGTCTTTAGAATCTCTGGGTTAGGGCCCAGGCCTCTAGTGTCTACTGTGGAAATGGTAATTGTTTTGTTTCAGAGTTGGAAATGAATGGTCGAATCCTCAGAACCATCATAGGAAGGTTCCTCAGATGACCAGGAAATTGGGAATACAGGAGGCGAACCTGGGCGGAGAGTGCAGTCAGCCAGAGACGAATAAGGAGGGTGCGAAGTAGGGGAATAAGGTTTTAGGGCCATAATATTTGGGAACGGGAGACCCCATAGAGAAGGGTTACAATCCACCATAAGAAAATTGAAAGCTTTAATCAAACCATTTACTGGACAAGAAATAGAGAGATGCATACCCAAAAAATTGTCGATCATTTGCTATGGGGATGCCTCCGGGAAGAACTCTATGCTCGCCACTTTCTCTCCGGATCATAGGACCCATCTGCCAAAATATTCGGGGGTTCTACCGGATCACATGATGAGGTACCCATCGAAGCCAATACTGAAGAAGGAGAGTTGGCTCCAATACCCTTGTAAATCCCCTGGACGGTCCTGCTCGAATAGGAGGGATGACTGCTAGAGCACCCTCGGGTGGATTTTTGGCAGTCCATAACAACATGCCCATATTCGTGGCATCCCCTACACTGAAATGGAAACCCTTCATAGTCTAGGATTTGAACCCTAGTCCTTCCCCTATCAGTCAAATTAAGGAATTCTCAAAGCCCTTCCCGAATATTCAGTGAGACCAGAATCCTTGCCACTGACATCTCCACCGATTCTATGAATCACATATCGACGGCCAAAAACTCCCCCAAAATATTCCCAATAGATTGTAAGCATTTTTCAGATCAAAGGTGAGGAGGGAGGCTCGACATTTGAAGCCATATTGGGATGGAATCAAGATGCTCACTTGCAGCATCAAAGGTGGGGTTCCATAACTTCATTAGGACCGAAGAAGAATCAATTGACCAACTTTTTTGGAGAATGGCCATCGCTTGTGAAGGCTCCAAGAAAATAATTATGAACCAACCTCTGGAGAGACGACATATTTTGGGCGAGGGATTGGAGGAAACACCCCAATTTGACTCATCCCATGCCTTCAAATACTTCACGCTGAATTGACAGCCATATGATTTTCCAAATATGGTTTTATCGGCCATCACCGCCACCCTGGACATAGTTAGGTCTTCGCCGAGAATGAAATTAGGGTTTTCCTTTGAGGACCCAATGCATTTGTTCCTTTTCCTATGCCTATGCCCTGAAGCACCGGAAAAAACTTGGTCCAGTTATATAGGTGCATTATGGCTGGGCTCCCCACAAATTACTGAATGCCACCCATTGATATTAGAGGGAATTAAGTTGGAGGCGATAAACCCTTTCACTGGCTCCCCAAAATCCTATCCCGGGAAAAAACCTTGATCCACAAAAGGTTAGAAGAAGTTTGAGGATGGACCATGATCCAAAGCCTGTGAGTTCATGAACCCTAGGTTCAAACCTTCTAAGACCACTTCCAGAGAGTCCTCATGGAAACCCACCAACTCCCTCTGATTTAAGCAAGGTGACGTAGTCACCGTGGGATCCAGAAACGACCAAGAGATGTTTGTTGGGGACGGTGAAGAAAAAAACTCATAGGGAATAGGAGAGAAAGAGCCCTTGGAGACCAGTGGTGGTGGAACTCAACCTGGAGTAGAGTAATAAACTTGACCTAAGTTTGTGAAACCCCCCAACGCCAATACCTCACCAGTCCTAGCCTCCCTCCCCATCCAAGAGAGCGATCTTGAAGCAAGCCCATAAAAGATACCAGTTACCCCCGAAAACTGAGAGAAGAAGTCACCCCGAGCTTCCAAAGGTTTTTCCTTCACTAGATGTATCGAATAGGGATATAGGGGGCTACCAGCTGTCCCCTTTTAGGGTAACAACTCACCCGGTTCTGGCGAGTAGTCGACTTCTTCTTCGTAGGTAGCCATGTTATAACCCTAAATTACACCAGACATTCATATATGACATCAGGCCATCTAACTTGCTATCTTTTTGAAGCCATCATTAAACAAGATCTTCTAAAAACCATTGTTTTGAAGGTGTACACACCCTGCACCATTATTGCCCGCGTACACATGCTTGTTGAACCACTACAGCCCGCGTACACTCACAGAATATCAGAAAAAATGAAATTTGCAAAGGGATACGAGTTTTTGGGCCATTACATAACAGTTTGACTACCCATAGCCATCCACCCCAATCGTTACTATCTCTTTTGGCCTATAAAAGAAGGAGTTGGGGTCCCATTTTAGAAAGGAAGCACGAGAGCATAGAAACTTTTCCCATTTCCGTATTCCCCCTTTGCCCCAATATTCGTCAACCACATTGTGATTTTGAACCAGCATTCCCTTTTTCTCCATTGCAATCCCTTGCCATTCCCCTAGAGAGAACTGCAGAGGAGAAGGAAACGTGGAAGCAGTTGGTGCATTATGAAGAGGAGCCCAGGACCGAGTTCGAGGAGCAGTGCCGGTCTCATATTGTAAGTAACTTTTGTGAGATTAATATAAAGAAGTACTTTTTCCGTCCCGCCAAATGACGTCTTAAACTTATATGATTTGTTTACATTTCTTGTTTATGATGTCTAACCCACTAATCCATATGTAGAATGCATGCTTGTAGTTTCTCATTTGTCTTTTGGTGAATGCAGGTTAGCCTTGGGAGGAGACTTGTAGTCAGGAAACAACTAAGCGCAAAGGGATCGACACCGGATGCAGAGTTTAAGGTATGCCTACCAGATCCCTATACCTTGTCTTTTATGTATGATTGTGGGGTAATGTCAGGATAGTTGATAAAAAGTAGGAGACTTTAGACGGTTAGCTCTGCCTAGATTTTAGAACCCTGGTGTAGTCTATAGAGGGGTTTTCCCACAATAACAGAATTGGCGACCATACTGGGGAAGCCTCTAGGGTATTCGGGGATATTTCTTTTTGGGTGCTTTGAATCAGTTTATTCATTGTTTTTTGAGTTTCTGTAAGCTTCTGTGTCTTTAAGGGATGTTGGTCTTCCATACCAGTACTCCCTGCCTTTGCTTGACTATTGGTTTTCATATTTTTTGAGGAGTTACAGAGGTGTACGCGACCTGTAGTGGGCCTACATGCGTGCATACACGCCCTGTCTTTGGACAACTCACATACATACGCTAGCTGTTGAAGTGTCAGTAGCGTGTCTGTGTTGAGAATTTTTTTTAAGAAGAGGCAGTCATCCTCTTCCCTATCAGAAGTCACACTTCTCAGGGGTTTTCTTGATCTAGTCTTGGTCTCTGTTATAGCAGTATGTAGCCTAGGTTTGACTTCAACATAGCTTTTTCTTATCAAAAGATTTATTGTCTTTTCTTTGATAGGATTTTTAGACAAGTTTGTGAGTCTACTTTGATCTGCCTATTTGGTACTGTCAGTGACTCCCTGCGATCTACGTTTGGTCCTGAATTCATTTCTTGGTCTTGAATTGTCATCATTTTCCCCTTTTTTTCTTTAGAAGAAAAGAAAAGAATTCATTTTTAAATTTCTGGTTTTGAAGCATAAAACAATAAAAAAAAAATCTTTCATTTCTTTGTTTGGTAAAGTAGTGTAGGTTAGTTGCTTTATTTACCAAGGAAAAAGAAATTTTTCTTAAGTTAATTACTTGAATGCTTAGGACATTAAGTAACTCGTAGTCAAGCAAAATTTTGTTTCAAGTTTTTCTTTTCAAAGATCTGAGAAAAGTAGTTACAAAAAGTTTGGTTAAAGAGTTTAAATTGGCAAATCGTTATTTGTGAAGAAAGAAATACTTTTGTTTCCAGTATCATCTTATGCTCTTCTCTTTCGTCTCTTAAATAACATCACTGGTTTCACTTATATTCCTTTTGACTTAAAACAACCACTAAAATTAACGCTTAATTAAAAGTTATTAGACTTTGTGTTTGAAGGGTCCATCAATTTAGTCTAGGCTAGAACCTTGATTTAGGATTGGAGAGGAAACTCTTCAAGGCTACAAAAACAAGCATAAGAGTCTATGCTAGGGAGTGTTTGAAATTCTAGTAACCGTGAAAGTTATCCAGGACCCCCCTCTAACACAAGGGCTAAACACGAGGTCACGTGCGGAAAGGTAGCGGAGATAACCCCTCCAAATCCAGACCAAGCATAGTGGGGAACACATATAGAGGGATTATCTTGGGATTCTGTTGATTGCATTTGCCATAGAGCTTCGTGGGTCTCGAATCCGTTTGAGGTCCTCAGTCGTCTTCTGGAACACTTGCTTTCAATACCCTTGATAGGTTTCGGGCTTGATACCCTGCTTATTGTGGTCCACTCGACTGTCGACTGTACCCGCCTGGTAACTGTTTGTGCGCTGGCAACCTAGTTACCTTTATCTTAGTGACTTACACAGGTGACTGCCAGGGTATACCACAGTACCTAGGGAAAACATAGAGCCACACTTTGCAGAGTATACCCAGAGGGTGCTTCCGTTTTGAGTTTCACTTGCACTAGTAAGTTGCTCTGGTGTTGGCTGGTGTAACTATTATTCCAACTAGCTAGTGATATGCTTGTCTTTTCTCATAGGATCTTTTTCTAGTGTGTGCTAGTTTTTAAAATGATTATAGAAAGCCCTAGTGTGTCATTGATCTTCTCACACAGTGGAGGATCAAGAGCTCCACCGGTCATGAAGGATTTTGGGCCTATCGCCGTTTGATCTCGAGCCACCCCCGCCATCACTAAGGCGAAAACTAGACCAGTAAGGGTCTTTTGAGGTGACCAGGTTATAGGAAACTGTGCCCGAATCATATCCTAGAGGAGAAAATTTGATTCAGGAGGAACCAATCATTTCTGACCTCGAAGCAGAAGCTCTTGGTCTGTTTAAGCCTCCAATCACTGATCTATCGCCACCCATCGTCGTACAGGTTCATGTTGGTTGTGGAGCCTGATTATCTTCCTGATTCAGAGGTCCTTTCTTTCAGCCATGTTTATACCCCATGAAGAATTTACACCCCATAATTACATACACTCTTCCACGTGGGGGAGTGCAGAGGGGGGTTACCCCCTCTGCAGGGGTTCGGGGGTGAAGCCCCTGAAGGAAAAATTGCCTTGTAAAAGTATATTGTAATTTCATTGTAAATCTGGACCGTTCATTGTAAGGTCACAGATCTAACGGTAGAAGTTATGTTAGGGTTTTTTTCCCTAGAAGGAAACCCTCTCTTATGAGGGAAATGTATTGCATCTATGTATCATAGCGAATATTGTATTCTAAGATAGGAGATAGTGAGAGAAAGAAGAGGAAGTTACAATGGGTTTGTTGTAGGTTGTATACCTTCATTTGTTGGATAATAATAAAGGAAGGACCTGAAAATTTATCTGTTGGACGTAGCCCACACTGGGTGAACCACGTAAATCCGTGTCTCTATTGTATTGTGTATCTTCTATTTTTTGTTTCCGAATTTGTTTTATTTTATTTCTCCACGGTCCTGTTTTTCTAACAAATGGTATCAGAGCGAAAGGTAACTCGCAGGAAAGGAGGGTTCCTGGTTCAAGTGGGAGCAATGTCGGAAGATGGAAAGTTTAGGGTTGAAAAATTTAACGACCAAAACTACCAGTTATGGAAGATGCAGATGGAACATTATTTATATCACAAGGATCTATTCCTACCATTGGGCAGAGTAGCAAAGAAGCCGACGGCCATGAAGGACGAAGAATGGGAGATTCTTGACAGAAAGGATTTAGGAACGATACGGCTAAGCCTAGCAGCATCAGTGGCTTTCAATATTTCGAAAGAAAAGGCAACAAAGGATTTAATGGACACATTGGCTAAATTGTATGAAAAACCCTTGGCGTCCAATAAGGTATTTCTAATGAAGAGATTATTTAATATGAAGATGTCAAAAGGTGGGTCTGTTGCAGATCATTGAAATGATTTTAATACAGTTACTAATCAACTAAGTTCTGTAAAAGTGGACTTTGATGATGAGGTCAGGGATCTTCTAATCTTGTGGTCATTGCCAGAAATCTGGAACGGATTGGTCATGGTTGTAAGTAACTCTGTCTCTAGTTCAAATACTTTAAACTTTTATGATGTTGTTGGTGTTATCCTTAATGAGGAAATGCGATGGAAAATCACAGGTGAGACATCAAGTAATGTGTTGAAAATGGAGAATAGGGGAAGACAAAAGGATAGAGGAAAGGGCCCAGGGAACCACGAGAATTCTAGGAAGGGAAGATCCAAATATAGACTTGGAAAGATAGAGTGTTGGAATTGTGGGAAGAAAGGACATCTGAAGAAAGACTGCAGAGCTCCAAAGAAACAAAGAGATGGACATCAGGAAGAAAATGTAACAGGTGATGTGTTACAAGATGCTTTGATTCTTTCTATAGATAATATTTCTGAGTCTTGCGTAGTAGATTCAGGGGATTCATTTCATGCCACACCCCATAGGAAACATTTTATATATTATGTTCAAATTGATTTTGGAAAGGTTCATTTGGGTGATGATGCACCATGCAAAATTGTTGGAATGGGAAAGGTAAAAATAAAACAACGCAATGGAAACCAATGGTTGTTGAAAGAGGTAAGACGTGTTCCAGATTTAAGGAAAAATCTAATTTCAACGGGGCAGTTGGCAAGTGAAGGTTGTATATCCATATTACATATAAGACATGGAAGGTCATCAAAGGATCATTGGTGATAGCAAAAGGAGAGAAGGTAGGTACATTGTATTTATGTATTGGTAATACTGACTCTTCTATCTCTTTAGCTTCTACAGGAGTGGAAACAACATTGTGGCATCATAGGCTGGGACACATGAGTGAGAAGGGAATGCAGATACTTCACAAAAGAAATTTGTTGCCAGATCTTAAACAAATTGATTTGGACATCTGTGAGCATTGTGTTTATGGAAAATAGAAGAGAGTCAGATTTCTCAGTGTCRGAAAAGAAAAGAAGAATGAAAGGTTAGAGCTTGTGCTTACAGATGTATGGGGACCAACTTAGGTATCATCTCTTGGTGGCTCTAATTATTATGTTACTTTTATTGATGATGCAACTAGAAAAACTTGGGTTTATTGCATTCAACAAAAATCTGATGTTTTTGATACTTTTAAGAAATGGAAAGATTTGGTTGAGAATGAGATAGGAAAAAGTTTGTAGTGTCTCAGATCAGATAATGGAGGTGAATATTGCAGCAAGGAGTTTGATGATTACTATTCATACCATGGGATTCATAGAGAGAATACAATTCCAAGAACACCACAAGAAAATGGTGTCAGAAAGGATGAACAGGACAATCATGGAGCGTGCAAGGAGTATGAGATTGCATGCTGGTTTGCCCTTACAATTATGGGCAGATGTTGTAGATACTATTTTTTACTTAATAAATAGAGGAACTTCAAGCTCTTTGGATGGTATAATTCCAGAGGAGGAATGGACAGGAAAATAGGTAAACTATTCTTTTTTGAAAACTTTCGGTTGTGAATCATTTGTCCTTATTGATAAAGAAAATAGAACAAATCTTGAGGCAAAATCCAAGACGTGTACCTTTATTAGATACGGTGTTAATTATTTTGGTTCTCTCTTATGGGATTATGAAAATAACAAAATCATTAGGAGTAGAGATGTCATATTCAATGAGAAGGTCATGTACAAAGATCAGTTGCAAGGAAAGAAACAAGAAAAAGAAATGCAAGAATACACAGTGCTTGATCAGATCACTGAAAAAGAAATTCCAAAGGAACCAAAAAATCAAAATGTACAACAATAGGATCAACAAGTACCTCAAACACTTGCAAGTGTTGTTAGAAAATATACCAGGTTTAGTATACCCCCTGAACGATACTCTCCTTCATTGTATTATTTATTGTTCACTGATTCTGGTGAACCAGAATGTTATGAAGAGGCAATACAGGTAGACACCAAAAAGAAGTGGGAGCAAGACATGAAAGAGGAAATGGATTCCTTGGTAAATAACTTTGCCTACAGGAAAAAGAGCATTGCAAAATAAATGGGTTTACAAGTTGAAGGAAGAATATGGAGGAATAAAGTGGTAGAAGGCTAGACTTGTTGTAAAGGGGTTTGCACAAAAGAAAGGTATGTATTTTGATGAAATATTCTCTCCTGTTGTAAAATGACTTCAATTAGGACTATTTTAAGTCTTTTGGCAGTAGAATATTTGCATCTTGAACAATTAGATGTTAAAACAACTTTTCTCCATGGGGATTTGGAGGAAGAGATTTATATGCAGCAGCCACAGGGATATGAGGTCAAAGGGAAGGATAATTTGGTATGCAGGTTGAAGAAGAGCTTGTATGGCCTAAATCAAGCTCCAAGGAAGTGGTATTTGAAGTTTGATAGGTTTATGACACACCAGGGTTATAGTAGATGTCATTCGGGTCATTGTGTTTATTTAAAAAAGCTAGAAAAAGGAAGCTATATTATCTTGCTATTGTATGTAGATGACATGCTTGTTGCAGGGTCTAATATGCATGATATAAATGTGCTCAAGAAAAAATTATCTAATTCATTTGCGATGAAGGATTTGTGTGCTGCAAAGAAAATCCTTGGTATGAGAATAACCAGAAACGGGAAAAATTGCAAATTGACATTGTCTCAGGGTGAGTACATAGAGAAGGTGTTGGAGAGGTTTAAAATGCAGAATGAAAAACTAGTTAGTATGCCTTAACCATCCATTTCAAATTAAATAAGGAAATGTGTCCCAAGACATAGGAGGAGATAGAATACATGTACAAGGTCCCTTATTCATCAACAGTTAGCAACTTGATGTATGCAATGGTTTGCACAAGACCATATATTGCACATGCAGTGGGAGTTGTGAGCATGCATATGAACAATCCAGGTAAAGAACATTGGGAGGCAGTAAATTGGATTCTCAGGTATTTGAGAGGTACTGCTACTCATGCATTATGTTTTGGAGGTTCAGACACTTTTCTAGAGGGATATGTTGATTCAGATATGGCAGGTGATAAAGACAATAGGAGGAGCACCATATGGTATGTTTTTACTATAGGTGAAACAACAGTAAGTTGGATTTCAAAACTGCAAAAGGTTGTTGCACTTTCAACAACAGAGGCAGAGTATGTTGCTACTACAGAGGCTAGTAAAGAATGATTTGGTTACAAAGGTTTATGGAGGAATTGGGAAAGAAGCAAGAGAATAACAGGTTGTACCGTGACAATGAGAGTGCCATTCATATTGCAAAGAAATCATCCTTCCATTCAAATACTAATCATATACAGTTGATGTACCACTTCATATGATCTGCCTTGGAAGATGGACATTTGATTTTGGAAAAGATACACACTAGCCATAATCATGTAGACAAGATAACAAAGGGAGTAACTAGGGAGAAACTGAGTTCCTACTCAGTTTCAGTTGGTCTTCAAGAATGAAGATGAAGATGAGAAATTTTCCAGGTCCAAGAAGGTTCAGAGTCCAGCATATACAACAGTGGTAGAGTTGTTGAGATCAGTCTCCAAGTGAGAGATTGTTGGTTGTGGAGCCTGATTATCTTCCTGATTCAGAGGTTCTTTCTTTCAGCCGTGTTTATACCCCATGAAGACTTTACACCCCATAATTATGTACGCTCTTACATGTGGGGGAGTGTAGAGGAGGGTTACCCCCTTTTCGGGGGTTCGGGGGTGAAGCCCCCGAAGGAAAAATTGCCTTGTAAAAGTATATTGTAATTTCATTGTAAATCTGGACCATTCATTATAAGGTTGCAGATTTAATGGTAGAAGTTATGTTAGGGTTTTTTTCCCTAAAAGGAAACCCTCTCTTACGAGGGAAATTTATTATGGCTATGTATCATAGCGAATATGGTATTCTGAGATAGGAGACAATGAGAGAAAGAAGAGGAAGTTACAACAGGTTTTTTGTAGGTTGTATCCCTTCATTTGTTGGATAATAATAAAGGAAGGACCTAGCAATTTCTCTGGTGGACATAGCCCACACTGAGTGAACCACGTAAATCTGTGTCTCTATTGTATTGAGTATCTTCTATGTTTTGTTTCCACATTTGTTTTATTTTATTGCTCCACGGTCCTGTTTTTCTAACAATTCAACCTTATGAGCGTCAGGTAGTGTCACAAGAAGTGATGGAAACAAATGTTGCTACTTCTTCATGGAATACTCATATTCCCTCTACGACTGTCACTACAGGGGGTGTTCTACCTCCTAACCAACCATCGTCGGTCCAGACCACTATGGTCTTGACTACCTCTACCTCGAGAAATGGTCTGATTCCGTCTATGGTAGCGATCATTTCTCCGTTCACCCAAAGTGCAACAGGCCCTCCGTTTTCATATGGAATGCTTGGCTTCGGTACGAGCACTGTCCTTTCCTACTCCACTCTACAAACTTTAGGTCTAGAGGCAGGGAGCTCCAACACTCCTCTGCAAGGATCCATGGGGGGCACTTCATCTCCCTATAATGTTTTCCCTTATGGAGGGGGTCACATACCTCCTTCATCCCCTTTTCTTGGCGGTGCTCACCAGCACTCCGCCGGGCCGAACGTAAAATATAGTTTGTTTGGAGCAGGTAGTCAAGGAATTCTTTATTATAGAATGTCGATAGGTTAGACACCATTCTATTTGTTTGAAACATTTGGTAAAAATGATTTCTCGTCAGTTGTCGTCTTGACCAGGGGCAACCCCGGTTATGGACAGCAAAATCCTATGCAGGGTACTATTCTTGCACAGGGGAAAACTTGGGAATTCCTTCCTCACAAGGACCTTGGAATTCATGGAAGGGGTCAGTTCCCTTGTTAGGTATGTTGACCGAGGGAAACCCCTTCCATATCCATTGGAACCCCAAGCAAGGCTCAACACCTATGCCCGTCGGATCGGCAGGGGGCAACCCTTCCCAAAATCCTTGGAATGTGATGCAAGCCCAACCCTTTATGTCCTATTACGTGAGTCAGCCGATGAAGTCTCAACAAGCACATAATCCTTATATTGGTCATGACCATGGTCATTACCAGAACCTTGGCCAACAACCTAAATTTTCCTGGCAACTTGGTGCCAGCCAAACTCTAGGATCCTTTTTCCCTGGTTATAATCAACAACCCAAATTACCATTTCTGGAAAATTTTCACTTGCCAGACTTGAGAAGGTTATTAAACGACCCCATCTATCACGATCCACATTCACCTTTGATGTCGACCAAGTTGCCTTCAAACATTCCAAATTCAAAGCTAAGCCTAATGAAGATCCAGGTGATCATGTGACTACCTTCCATTTATGGTGCTCGTCTAACTCTTTGAGAGACAACTCCATCCAGTTGTGTTTGTTTCAATGCTCTCTCATCGAGAGTGCTGAAAAATGGGACATTGAGCTTGATCGCTCAAGATACTCTTCCTTCAACGAATTGGCAATGGCTTTCTTAAACCATTTCCAATTACCTATGAGATACGACACTGACACCGAATTGCTAGCCAACTTTGAGAAGACAAAAGAGGACCATATCTCAGATCACATCCGAGAATGGAGACGCGGGAAGAGTTTAATAAAAGTACCAGTCCCACCAGCATTCATGCTTGAGTGGTTCCTTAAGTCTTTGGTACCCCAGTTATCTAAAGACATCACAATCTCGAGAGTTTTTTAAGAAGAAGAAGTGATAATGAGAGATCAACAACTAGAGCTGATTTACTCTCAGTCTGGTTTACTTTATGAATTTTTTCTAGATGCACCACGGTCAATACTTGGCAAGACCAGATAAAGAACTGGACCACATGCCGATGGTATTGTAGGTTCATTGCAAACAAATCCCACTAATCAATTGTCGAATCAATTATAGAAATTGTCAATACAGTAGACAATGGACAACCAGACCACTGGTTCGGTTGCCCCCCCTACTCAAACGTCAGATGTAGATAGTGTGTAATTGACAAACTCGAAGGCCTCCCAACAGCCGGACAGAAAAAAGAAATAGTGAAAGAAGGGTAAGGGGGATAAGAAACCTACCAATAATGTTGGCGAGGGAAACACAGAAAATAAGATTTCAAATTATCCATGTAATCTTTGCACGGAAGACCATCCGACCCACTAGTTCCCTCGGCTTGTGGAGGGCCAGACATTATTGGCACATCAACAACCTGTCGTGTTAACGAATCCCTTTCCACATGGGTAGAATTTAGCTCAAGCCTCTTCAAGCATGGAATGGTTCGGTCAGGGACCCCCTCCGTCTTCGAGTAATGCTTCGTCCGCGAATGTGTACATGATGAAACCCAATGTTGACATAATGACTAGGACATGCGACTACAGAATGCCAAACACCTCTGAGAAGGGTAAAGATCCCTAAAAACCATCTCTTCCTCTCCATTTTGAGAAGATGTTGGGCGAAACAATGACACACATCCCCAAAGGTGAGTTCAAGAAATCTTCCCACAACCCAAATGCAAGGGCCGCCAAAAAATACTCTGTGGTGGAGGATTTTTCACAAACCCCTTGTGCAATGTCATCTTTGCAAGTCCTCCATAGTTTCCCTTCCCAGAGAAAGGCTTTTTTAGCTACCTTTGGATTTTTCGAGACTTTTAATCTGGGAATGATCATGCTTGATACGACCGACTTAAAATCTCATCTTCCTTACCACGTAGCACTTCAGATAGTAGTGGATTACACCACAAAAACTTTTACTTGAAACATTTTCCGCACGGTGGTTGATGAGGGCGCCTTGACTACATGATGTCTTTGGCGTGTTGGAAGGCCATTGGCCAACCCATTTTGTCTCCATCACCTACTCTTCTTACCGCTTTCGACGGTCGTTCATTTCGACCATATGGAATCATCCCCTCTTTCCCCATGCAGTTAGGGGGGACAACCATGTGCATTGAGGTTGAAGTGGTCGATGCATCTCTCAACTACAATATCTTGTTAGGAAGAAGTTGGACCTATGCTATGCAAGCAATGGTCGCGACAGTTTTCTAGGTCTTTTTGTTTCCACACGAGGGCCAGATCGTGTCCATTGATCAGTTATCCTTCTCATGTCTTGACCCTTCATCGGGGGTATCCACGGTCCCGATGATTGATAACCCTCAGCTCGACATCGTTAATGTAGGGGTTGGTTTGTGCCCACCTTTGATGGGTACCTTTGATTAGCCGCCTCCGACCGACAATGTCCATTACATATCGGTTGTCCCCGACCAGCCTAGGGCTGAAATCTTTCAAATCTCGTTGTTTCGCATGACTTACTTTAACGATCTGTGGAATCTTCCTTCCCCATCAACTATGATGGAAGGGATAGGGAACCATGGCATGTCCATGCCTTTGTACGTGATATAAATTGTGTACTTTATAGTCCAACAATATTCCGTCGACCCCGATCCAACTCCCACACAGGAGTTAGATCCAGTTCTCGAGCCTATTTGGGTTCGAGGTTCCCTTGCCGATACTGATTCTTTAGAATTAGTCTTTCCCTCAGACAAGGTGATTATTGAGTCAATGACTAGTCCGGACAAACCCTGGGATGATCTTCATCACAGATCTTACTTCCTCCCAGAGTTAAGAAGAATTGAAGTAGGTGAATTCACTCTGACTATGACTGGAGATAAGTCTTGTCCTATCAATCCTTTGGCTACGTACGTTGTTTATGCTAAAGGAAATATGGAAACCATTGCTCAAATGATACCTATTGATATCTCCAAAACCCCTAGCGCCATGGAAAATATCTTCATCGGAGTGGACATCTCCCCCGAGGAGATTCAAATATACACAGATTTATTTAAAGAATTCTGTGACATGTTTGCCTGGTCTTACGAGGAAATTCCACGCATAGATCCAAGAATCGTTGAACATGAAATCACGACATATCTTGATGCTAAGCCGGTACGATAGAAGCTTCGTCTAGTCAATCCTAGGAAAGCAACAACTATTAAGGCTAAAGTATAGAAACTACTCCAAGCTGGTTTCATCTACCCCATCCAATTGACTCAATGGGTGTCAAATCCCATTCCAGTCAACAAAAAACAAGGTACGATTCATGTATGTACAGACTTCCGTGATTTGAACAAGGTCTGTCCAAAGGATAATTTCCCCACGCCATTTATTGACCAGATAGTCGATGAATGCACAGGTTGCAAAGCCTTTTCTTTCATTGATGGTTTTTCAGGATACAATCAAATATAGATCGAGCCCAAATACCAACACAAAACCACTTTCATCTGTCTGTGGGGTACATTCGCTTATCGGAAGATGCCTTTTGGTCTGAAAAATGCTGGAGCTACGTTTCAACAGTCCATGTCTTTTTCTTTCCATGATCTCAAACACATAGTCGAGGATTATCTCGATGATTTAGCGTCACAATCTCGCAAGAGAGTTGATCATCTCGCACACCTTCGACTTATCATTGAGAAATGTCGCTACTACTGGATCTGCTTGAATCCAAACAAATTCAGCTTTTTTGTAACATTGGGTCATTTGTTAGGTTTCATAGTTTCAAAAACAAGGATCATGGTCGATCCTCTAAAGGTTGAGGCGATAGTTCATTTGCCTCCCCCGTACACAGTCCCTTAGCTTCAAAGTCTATAGGGAAAAGCAAACTTTTTATAACATTTCATCGCAAACCATGCCGATATCACAAAGGGTTTTATGCGTTTATTGAAGAAGGACATTCCTTTTCATTGGGATGAAGCCTCTCAACGCTATTTCGAAGCGTTGAAACGTGCCCTCACATATACCCCTCTGCTGCGACCACCCAATTATAATAAAGCTTTCTTATTGTACTTGGCCGCTACGGAATCGACCATCATACATATGGTCTTGGTTCATGAGGATGATTTTCTCTTAGAATAGGTGATTTATTACCTGAGTTAAGGCTTGGTTGGACCGAAACTCAATTATTCCCACATTGAAAAACTTGTGTTGGCAACAATTCATGCTGTACAACGGTTCCTTCATTACATCTTGTTTCGCAAGACCACTGTCATTGTCGTTGTGAATCCATTTCAATACGTGTTGACATGATGTGTGATCAGTTGAAATATCAGTAGATGGATATTTATCCTCCAGGAATTCGACTTGGATTTTGTCTTAGCGAAATCCAGAAAGTCGTGTGTGTTTGCGGAATTCATCTCAAAACTTTCGGTCGAATCAGGTGATGTTATACCCGAGGAGTCACCTATCAAAGGATACATGTTTTTGATCGTGTCTTCGAACCCCTAGTACAGAGATATACTAGTCTATATCCAGACTTTGAAGTGCCCCACCTATTCTTCTCATAATGAGTGTCGCCATATACGCCACCAGGCCAAAAGCTATCTCATACTTGAGGACACTCTGTATCTTCGAGGTGTAGATTGCATCCTTCGATGGTGTCTCACTCATGAAGAAGAAAAAATCGTGCTTAACGATTGCCACACAAGAGCATGTGGCAGACATTTGTCTGGGTTGGCATCAACCCAAAAGTTTCTATGAGCTGGTTAATTTTGGCCGACATTAATCAAAGATTTTGTTGAATCGGTCAAGAAGTGCCACCCATGTCATATCTTCTCTCGGAAGATGAGGGCACACCCCACTCTGATGTTTCCCACCATCACAGTTGGTCCCTTCACCAAGTGGGGGATTGATTGTGCTACATGCAACCCTCCTTCCACAAGGGGGCACCGTTATATCATTGTAGCAGTAGACTACTTCATGAAGTGGGTTGAAGCTATGCCAACATTTAAAGATGATGGTGAGACAACAACTCTCTTTTTGTTTAACCAGATAATAGCAAGGTTCGACGTCCCGAGAGAGATGGTCACCGACCATGGAAGTCACTTTCAGAACAAAATGATGCCTGAGTTAACATCAAAGCTTGGGTTTAGGCAAGAAAATTCGTCACCCTACTACCCACAAGCGAATGGTCAAGTGGAAGCTATGAATAAGTCCCTTAAGACCATTTTACAACGAACGATCAATTCGGCCAGGTCAAATTGGCATTTGATGTTGTATTCATCATTATGGGCCTACCGAATGTCTGTTAAGACTGTAATCGGTTTCTCACCTTTTCAACTCATTTACGGGATGGAAGCAGTCTTGCCTATAGAGTGCCAAATCCCCTCTCTAAAATTGGCAGTATAGTTATTTCCAGACAATTCACTGCTTGAAGAGAGTTTATTATATCTTGAGAAAAGTCAGGATGCAGCCTTGGCTAACGAGG